>CAIGRN010166595.1:0-17975 GCA_903798345.1 Fraxinus anomala | reverse complement strand
TGGTATAGTCACTAACCGTTTTCAAGCCATGAACTCTTCTGCCCTCTGATACCAACTGGCGTAGCAGAAGATTATAGGAAAGATGAACAACCTTACAAAGATGAGAAAAACTCACGAGAAATTT
Source organism: Fraxinus anomala (assembly GCA_903798345.1). NCBI lineage: Eukaryota > Viridiplantae > Streptophyta > Magnoliopsida > Lamiales > Oleaceae > Fraxinus > Fraxinus anomala. Next base: position 17,851 of record CAIGRN010166595.1, on the reverse strand, counting down.
TATTCAATTGAATAAATTGCGGCCTTAAATGGCTTAAATGCTCTAAATAGTAAAACCCTAACAAAATTCAGAAAATATATAATAAAAATAAAAAAATTATATTTTTTTCATAAATGAAAAAAAATCGAGATAACAAATTAAATTGAAAGACGCTGAGTTGTGATAATAAAAATTACCATAAACGGCAAAAATGCTTAATCGAGAGCCTAAACGATGGAATCTGCCCAAAATTTGACATACGTCAGGGCCAAAGACGTTGAGTTGTGATCATTGGCCCGTTTCCAATCAAATTAGACTGGCGATTCGCTAAAAATGAACAAACCCGAAATTAAATGAAATTATTATTTTGCCTTCATCAGTAATTCTTTACTGAAACAGCATGGAGAACATATACTTCAATTTGTTTAATCATTCTTNCGTTTATTTGCCTTGCGATCCCACTTCATCATAAACTCTAACTCCTTTTGTACTTCATCAGTTTTCAACGAGATGTCCCACCAAATTTTCGACCAGCTTAGCAAAAGAGATAGCATTCATAACATCAGCAAGGTATTCGCACTTATTGGAGCGTGATATGCATTCTCTTCATCTAGTTCACATCTACTTTTTTTTTTTCTCATCAATAGAGAGTGCTATTCCTGGGATGAATGTCCATGAAAATATTCCACATAAAAAATTATTTTGCTTCGTATATTTAAATGCCATAAAAACTAAATATGCCCATGAAAATTTTCTGCTTCGTATATTTAACTACCATAAAAACTTCCTCCAGCTATTAAGTTGATTTGAGCAAGCTTAGGACTGCAAATTATTCATTGTCATTGCTAGAAGATGTATATAAACATTTGCGATCAAAATGGCCCATTGGAAGGTTTTGCACATGACATTGAGAAAATTAATTAATTGTCACACGATAAAAATCTGCTCTAGTAACGTACCTGTTCCAGCATTCCTCACTAGTCACAAAGTCTCATAACTTAACACAAGATGATCTTCTCGTTTGTGATGGCAAGATACAAAAATGGGATCTAGAGGGAGCTGAAAGCATTTCTTCCCCATTCCCAACCCTCTAATGCAATCCGTTTCTGAACAATTCATGGCATAAATAATAATTCACCAAAGATATGAGCTATCTCCTCTAAACTCAGCGTGCATGAAAGTTCTTCTGGAATAGCATTTATCACAAAGCATTTTTGCCACAAGAGACTCGGGGGGCTCTAAATGATATTATCTCCATATTGCGTTGACAAAAAATTGCGTGAAACCCATCCAGACCTGCTGCCTTAAATTGGCCCATATTGTTAGAATTAGGGTGTGACCCGAATTTTATTTGGAATACTATTTGGGAATCCTATTCGAAGTACTTTGCAATTCTAGTTAAAATTCAATTTGGGAGTTCAAATCAGAGTTTGGAATTTGCGTTGGAGTTAAAGAGGTCAAGATATAGACCTAAGACCACGGAAGCTGGCTCTCGTTTAGCACTAGCCTGCCACTCGAGCAGAGTCACCAACTGTTCGGTGCCCTCTTGGCGCTTGAGCAACGGTTATGTATGGCCTAAGGCCAATTTCACATTTTAACTCATTTCCAGCATTCTTTTTCATCTATAAATCGATTTCTAGGTTTTGAAATGTTCCACATATATAGTTAACTCTTTATTGTAATTTAGACAAGGTAGACAAATATTGTAAACACAATATCTTTGTATTTTTTTTCTCCATATTTTAGTGAATTCTCGTTTCCTATGCAAATTATATTTTGTTGTTGTGCATTTGTTATTTTTCCTTCATATTGTACCATATATTTATCTTTATATTCACAACAAACTAGTATTAGAGCAAGGTTCAATCAAGTCAAGAGCTCCTTTTGATCTTTTTGATAGCAACCATGAAGTATGCTATTGTGCTTTTGGATCGAAGCATATGATTTTCGTTGTGGCAACTAAAAAATATGACCAATGCTCGCTCAGATGGATTTTGATGACACTTTGTTAGAATTTGACAACATGCCCTCAAATTTGTTGATCGAAGAGAAATAACTTAAGGATCGAAAGGCCCTATCACATATTCGTCTTCATCTTTTGAATAATATTTTTAGGACGTTTTGAAGGAAAAGACGGTCATTGTATTATGTTTGAAATTGGAGCAATTATGCATGACGAAGATTCTAACTTGCAAATTGCATTTGAAGCAATGATTATATTCTCATCGTATGACGAAGGTACAACCTTTGAAGATCACCTAGCTATTTTTAAGAAAATCGTCCTTGATTTAGAAAGAAACGTTGGAGGTTAAATGTGATGAAGAGGATTTAAGTTTGATTTTGTTGTATTCGTTACCCACTTCATATATGTCTTTTAGAGATACAATCTTATACAGTCGTGAGACTCTACCAATGAAGAAGTTTATGATGCTTTATTTTCAAAATGAAAAGATGACACATCTTGTTGGATGTGAGGCTCATGGAGATAGTCTTGTTGTTGATGGTCGTTATGCAAAGGACAAATTAAGGTCTAACTTCAGTAATAAAATTTGTAATTATTGTAAGAAGAAGGGACACATGATAAATGATTGCTCTAAGTTACAGAATAAAAAAATTGGCCCATTAAATCAGAAGGGAAATCATCTAGATACTTCAGATGAAGCCATTATTGCAAAAAATTCTCACGATGATGGAGAAATTTTGATTATTTCTAATGATGACTCCAACCTTGATGAGGGTTGGATTCTTGATACAGTTTGTATTTTTCATGTGTCCCAATTGTCATTTATTTTATACATATGAAACAATTTCGTAATGTGTAATAATACACCTTGTAGAGTAGCTGGTATTGGAAGAGTTAGAATTAAGATATTCGATGGGATTGTCAGGACACTTGATGATGTGAGACATGTTTAATATTTGAAGGGAAATCTTATTTCCTAAAGTACTCTTGCTTGGAAAGGGTAAAAATATATCGGTGAAGGTGGAGTCCTTAAGGTTAATAAAAGTGCTCATATTGTGATGAAGGGACCTCTTGCACGGTGCTACAAAATTTTTGAAGATCAATCAACAAAATTTAGGCACTTAAGTGGATTTTGAGTTTGCTTCAGTACTATTGGAGTTTAGTTTGGGGTCTACATTGAAGAATACATTTAAGTCAAATTCAAAAGTTATGGATAATTCCACTATGCCACAATTACCAACGGTGTCATCGTATTCAATTGTTAGAGATAGACTCAAAAGAAATATTATACCTCCACACATGTACGAGGATGCTGATTAAGTTACTTTTGCTTTTAATGTGGTTTGTATTGATTCTAGCCAAGAACCTTCTGTTGAAGTAATTAGTTGTGGTGATTCTGTTATAGGGCTTGTTTCTGCACACTTTGGTGATTATTAAATCATTTGTGCTGAGCATTACTTGGAATTCAGTTGATACTCAGTTATTGAGTTTGCTCTTCTTGAGTTTTATTATAGAGGTGGAGAATTTTTCCAGTTGAAAATTTTGATGGACAATTTTGTTTAGAGTATTTATTGAAAAGTTAAGTCTTATTCCTTGCACTAGAATTTATCTCCGGGTCAAGAATCTTTGAAATTTTGTTCATTGTAGTAAAATTCATGTCAATGTGAAATTTGTTAGAATTAGGCTTTGACTTGAATTATATTTTGAATGCTATTTAGGAAATCCTATTCAAAGTTTATTTGGCTATTCTAGTTGAAATTCAATTTGGTAGTTTGAAATTTCTGTTGGATTTGAAGAGGTCAATATATGAACCATGAGAAATTTTCAACTTATTGCCAATGTTGAGCTCTTGATTCTCACTCATAGTAGGGAAGCTGGCGCTCGCTTAGCACCAGACTACCACTCAAATGACAAAGTCACCACCCGCTTGACGACCACCTAGCGTTGAGCGGCAGTTTCATCCGGGCAAAGGTTTGTTTCTCGTTTTAACGCGTTTTCAGCAACATTTTCCATCTATAACTCTATTTCTAAGATTTGAGACGTTCCCTATATATAGTTAACCCTTCATTGTAATTTAGACAAGTTAGACAAATATTATAAATGCAATATATATTTGCATTTTTTCTCCATATTTTAGTCAATTCTCATTTCATCTGCAAATTATATTTTGTTTTTGTGGGTTTGAGATATTTACTTCATATTGTGCCATATATTTATCATCATATTCACAACACATAAAAAATAGTTCATCTTGATCAAATTTCACACCATCTTTCACAAAAAACACAGTTAATCCAGCCGCTATAAACTTGTCATATATTCATCTGTAACCTAGGGTGTAAGTTTTTTGTACAAACAACTTCTTGATGTGCTTTCGGCTATATATATTTTGATTATACTACATGTACATAATAGTTTATATATATATGACGTAATGAGATATAATTGGGTCAAATTTTTATCAATCAAATAAAAAAATAGAAAATGAATTCCTCACTATCTTTTGGATATCTCATATATAAGTAAATAATTGTGTAAGTTTATAATGTACGAGTATAGAGATGGCAACTAGGTGTGGCGGGGTTGGGCAACCTCCCTTGCCCCGTCGGCTAATTTCCCTCCTTATACCCGTCCCATTACCCGTTTAAGGCAGTGGCGGAGGCCTTGCCCCATTTACTACCCATTTAATTTATTTTTTAAAAGTTTTTTATAATTCATTTTATTGTCATCATTCATTAAAGTTAGACAATAATATATTTATTTATTTTTTTATAAAGTTAAATTATATTAAAAAAATATTTAGTAAACTAATGTTTTTATTATTTGTCATATTTTTTAGATAATCTTAATTGTAATCTTCTATTATAACTAATAAAATTTCATAAAGTTTTCTATTTAAAGTATTGAGTCTTTAAAAATTAAAAATTAAATAGGGCGAGGTCCTTGTTACCCGTACCCGTCTCGGGGAGAAGTCCCCCACCCCGTCCTCGACCAGAATATCCACCCCGTTAGGGGCAGGCCCCGCAGATATCGAGTTTAACGAGTTTTTTTGTTATTCCTATATGAGTAACATTATTCTATATATTTTGCTCCTATTTAGTTTAAATAAACTTATATAAAAGTTGATGGTATATGTAATTGAAAAATTGTTGGTCCAATTAAATGTATGGTTAAAATTATTTATTGATTTTAACTTAAATTTAATCTAATTTTAGTTGAACCAAACACGTTACTACCTTCTACATTTTCACACTATCTCTCGTCAGGTTAATTACCTGATTGTTCACTAAACTTTACGTAAAGTTTTTAGGACGTCATTGAATTCCAAAAGTTTTCTCGTTAGTCATTGACCTTTACAAATGTAATCACATCCATCATTGAAAACTTCAAAAGTTTCTTCGTTAGTCATTGAATTTTACAAAAATGTAATCTCATCCATCACTCTATAACTAATGGGAAAAATTCTATAAAATTCAGTGAATAAAGGAAAAACTTTTGAAATTCAATTACCCCTAAAAACCTTACACAGTTTAATAATTAATCAGATAATCAACCAATGTTTATGTATTTCAAATCTTTTTCTTTCTTTTTTCTGTGCTCCTACCCAATAATTTTATTCTCTCTAGTATCGTCAAACATAGAAAAAAGAATATCCTTTTATCCCAAGGATAATCAACAATGTTGTCTACTGGCCTCTCTAAAATCAAAGTGGTAATAAGGAATAGTCTTTTATCCAGAGATAACCGACAAGGTTCTATCTCTAAAGTGATCAATGCTAAAAGAGTTTTCTTTCAAAATAACTGATTGCATGGATCACTATTTCCTCTTTGATTTTAGAGAGGTCAGCAAACAACATTGTCGATTACTCTCGAGATAAAGGTTATTCTTTTTTCTAAGTTTAACGATGCTAGAGAGAATTAAATTGTAGGATATTAGTCCAGAAAAAAAGACAAAAAAAAAAACATAAAGACTGATAAATTATCTATTTGGTCACTGAACTTAAAAAGGTTTCCAATTAGTTACTGAATTTTGCAAATGTAATCACATCCATCACTGAGAACTTAAATTTTTTTCATTTTTATCACTAAATTTTACAAAATATAATCACACAAATCCCTCAGTATTTAATGATGAAACTTTTATAAAGTTGAGTGACTAACTAGAAAACTTACCACCTGGAAACCTTACGTAAAATTCAGTGACCAACCAGGTAATTAACTCATCTCTCGTCTCTTGCATAATATTAATATCTTCCAATTTTAACTTAATTTATATTGCATTAAATTCCAAAATTAGAAAAAAAAAAAATGAAAGAAAGAAAGAAGGATGAAACGGACTAACCTAGCTTGCAATCTAGATGGGCCCATTGGTCAGTTAGAAGACTATCTTGAGGAACAATAAAGCTGCTTGATCCCGGGCCAAGTAGCATGCTTCCTAGACGAAACCATATTTTCAAATGAGTGATTCAAATCCATGATGAGCGTGAATTAATTTTAATTGTAAATGTATCGAATCAAGTCAACCCATTCATTTTAACGCCCCACCCCCAAACCCACACTTACCCATTTGTTTTTCAACAATAATGTATGTGAACTAATTAAATCCATCCAACAACATATGATGCCAGCCTCTTGCATGGCATCCATTCCTTTCCCCCTTTTTTCTCATAAACTCTCTACCTTCTAATATCTTAAAAACGCCTTTTATTTTTCTTCATCGCCAACAAAGAAAAAAAGGGAATAAAACGAAATCAAACCAACTCTCTAAAAATTGAAGGGGGTTGGTCTTGAAAATCAAGACGAGGGGCAGACGATCTGTGGGAAAAATTAAGAAGAAGAAAAGAGGGATGGAATGCAACAAACCTTTCCACTTGTTTCTCTTCTTCCTTCTCGTTGGCTTGGCTTCCTCTTCCTATATTTCAAGTAATTCACATTCATGTATCCATGCATGCATATATATCGAAATTTTATATTTTACGAAAATATTCAACAATGCACTTTTATATGTTATATCGTCAAAAATGGTGCATGCACGATGCATATCGTCAAGGAAGGATGGAGGGGTGCCCGAGTCCTTTTAGCTTTTTTAATTTTATTTTTTTGAAAAAATTACTTATCAACCCAGTATTAATAGATGATGTTTGTTCTATGTATGAATAGATGATGTTTTTGAGTTTCATGGCTCAGTGGGCCGTAGCCTTCTACAGCAGAAAACCAGTAAGAGACTTCTTCCTCCTCCTCGGTTTTGTTATTTTATTCATACATTGTGTGAAAATAAATAATTTTGGACTGAGTCACTGGTATCTGGCTTATGATTACAAAAAATTGTTATAGTAGAAAAAAAACTCGATTGCATGGAAACGGAAACAAAACGTGTCATGTCACGAGAATAAGTAGGATCAAAAAGCTGTGGAAACGTGAAAAAAAAACTATAATTATAAAGTAAACAATTAAATTATTAAAAGCATATCTAATATAAACCTTTAATTCCTATCACTTGTAATATATTTTAGTATAAGAATTGTATAAATTGTATAAATTGTTTGTTGAAGCTCAAAATTAAGTTACTTCTTAATTGGAGGCCACAAAAAATGTCTATGATAGTGTGCAATTCCTAATCTAATTTTTCAAATATTTTGAACAAAAGTTTCCTAAAACATTTCGTGAAGTTTCCTAAAGGTTTCCAAATATTATTAAAGAAAATAAAACTTAGGAAAGCATTTTGAAAATTTTTAAAAGTTTCCAAAGAATTTAGTTTTCGAAATATATCTAAAATGAAAATTCCATCCTCTTAAGTCAAGCTCAAATCTCCAATACAAAATCACCCTATTTTGGTGGAAAGATATATCTAAAGAGCATGGAGCATATAGTTAGTATTGTACGTAGAGACTGGATGTATGTTTTATTTATAGGTGTTTAACTTCTCATTAGAATATTTGTAGTAATTATTCTCCATTCACTCTTGATCTCAATATTAAATTTACGTGTGCTCCACTAAACTAAGAGCCCGTTTGGCACGGTTTTTGAAAATTCAAAAATGACCTTTTGAAATCTAAAAGCTGCTTTTAGACCTGTTGGCTAATTTTGTAGAAATGCTTCTTCTAGTTAGAAGAGATTTAGAGGAAGTTGGTACAATGCCCTCCTCTAAAAGCATTTTTAAAATAGGAAGTTCTTTTAAAAATTAATTTCCAAAACAAAAGTTAAGATAATTTCCTCAAAAAGTTCTTCTACGGGAAACAAAAGCAAAAGCCATGTTAAATGGGTCATAAAACAAAATCCATTATCCTCACAATAAGTGATCGCCTGTATTGCAGATTGTCCTCTGAATCTGGAGACGCTGAACTATACAGTCGTCACAAGCCAGTGCAAAGGGCCACACTATACAAAGGAACGGTGTTGTCCACCTTTAAAGGAATTGCTTTGCCCTATTCGAGACGAAATCAATGACTTGAAAAACGATTGCATGGAAACCTTCACAAGCTATGCAAATCTGTATGGAAAGTATCCGGCTGCCTTGTTTGCAAATTTGTGCACCGAAACAAGAGAAGGCCTTGACTGTAAAGACATAGGTGTACCACCACCTGCACCAAGTTGGGCTCCAAAAGCTACACAATTCAATCTACATTTTCTTATTGCTAGACTTGCAATCCTCCTATTTAACCTATTCTGAAAGATCAAGTTCTAAAGACTGAAGAGATAATATGTAATCTTCTATATTATTATATGTAGATGAATATATTGTTTGACTATGTATAGAGTGTGTGTAAATTTTGGTATTAATTCCTTAGTTTGGTTAGATTTTATAAGTAAACAAAGTAAAGACATAACGTGATCTTTCTCATTTTTGAAAAAGAATGGAAGAAATGCATAACCAACCTAATGATCTTGAGATTTGTGCATCCTCGTGCATGCATCATTGAACTTTTTAAAGCATTTGATGTTGATATCCTGATTTACAAGGTTCTTGTCATGCAAACGGTTACGCCTCCTCGTCAAGGAAGCTCTAGTCAGAGCCATGTGGAATAAACTTATTGCAAAGATTACGACCCGAAGGCACCACATGACCGTTACGACACAAGCAACTATGGCAGAACAACTCATATGACATAATCGAATCCATTCGTTGTGGTTGAGCCACTTTAGCTGAGGCGAACCACATGGGGCTCTTCAGGAGAGCCTTCATGAAAGGTCTCATTGCAAGTGGGTAATGTGACAACTCACTAAATAGACAGTTTTACTCAACCAAACAAGTCAAATCTTACATGTCGCCTAGGGCTGCCAACCCGTCACAACATTAAATGAAACATTACCTATGAATGATTGATGGATGTCTATGACAAGAGACCCCAAATGCTAGGATGAGGATATGTGTCTCTTCATCAACGACTCTTACTCATCATTTTCTACTATAAAAACCCACATTTATTATGATTTCAAGATAATGCAAGTTTATACTCTCAACATATAACTTTGCTATATTTACTCTCTACTTACCCCCAGTTCCAATCCTTCTTTTTACTTTGATAAATTTGTCCTAAGCCTATCCCACATCTAATTATATACTTCACCATACTGATTTGATTGTCAGAGTGCCTGTAGTCACCTTCCCTATCACCAGAGTTTGACCGTATGCCCTAACAATTTGTCCAAGTGTGCAGACTACAACTTACATGGATACTAAAGGAACTGGGATCTGCTGGCCACATCACCTCTGCAAAAAGTGAGGTCAAAAGATTGGCACCATCTGTGAAAAATCTTTTACCATAATCATGAAAATCCAGGTGGAAAAAGCTACTTGGAAAATGTAGAGGCCTCCCAAAAAAGGTTGTGTCCTTGAAGAAAGGACAAGTGGGAGCCCCTAGGACTAAAGAAAGATTCTTAAAGGATAACAACTCGGAGCACCCTTTTTGCATTGTGTTCCAAATCCACCACAGATGAAGCCTCTTTGAATAAATGAGGTTTCCATTCACCATGAATTTGGGAAGAAAAGATACTTCCCCTCAAGAAAGGGTCACTAGAAGAACGACGTATTGATACCGACCCTACCACCATCATAGGTGTTGTGGATCGAGAGTTGTAGCTCAACTTACCAAGGAGGTTGTGACCATGGCTGCAAAGAGGAACATTACTCAAAAAAATACCGCAATGCAAGAACTTCTAAGGCATATGTAAAATCAAGTTGGCTATCAAATGTCCCCACCTGAACCCTAGGAAGACCATTTCCCTTAGGAAGAGGAGAAAGTGCAAAGTCAGGAGACTCCTTCCTACCAACATATGAGGGATTGAATCCCCATGGCAAGAGAAGTGGGCGTGGATACTTCGACGAACTATGTCACCGACCAATATAAGGAAATATAGTTAAATCTCCCTCTTGGATACAAATAGGGGCCTCAATGATCCGTCGTGCGTTTGCCCAGATAAGCCCTTCACGAAGACCTAGGGATAGGCCATTTCAACAACCTCCGGAGCCTAAAAATATGCCCCAAGCCCCACCTGCAGGATGAGCACATGCGACTTAGAGTCAAGCCCTACTACCTAGAAATAGGCAAGAAAGAAGGGATGAACAAAATCAAATAAACCAAGCAGGATGAGCTGATACTTGTTGTGATATTATTTCACTTAAATATAATTTCTTGTAATTTCAATATATTAGACTAGTTTTATATATTGTTAGGATGAGCTGAATCCTTGTTATGATATTATTATTTTTTAATCAATTATTTTGATTTTAATTTGATTTGATTTGTGAATGTTTATTGTCGTTTTTATCGTTCTTTTCAATTGTTTGATCGCCAATTGAATTGTTAGTAAATTTTATTATTATCGAGAGAGACAATAAGGTTTAAGCAAAATATAATAAATATTGTAAGATTCGATAGATGATAGAAATATACCTCTATGTTTTATATTATTTCAATAGGTGTTCTAGGACTTGTTAATGTAGTTATCATGTTTTCATCTTTCATCGAGAGATAGGAGGGTCACATGAGGGAAATATATTTGATCGCTATCGAGAGAGGCTTTTAATGAAATTAGAACATTGACCAACATGAATGATTTCAAATTATCACTTTAATTGTTACACTGAATATGGAATAATAAGGGGGATTCGACATCTTAGCAATGCATCTCACATATTTGAAAAACACGTTTACTTACTTTCATTAGTTTAATTGATAATTTAGGTATTAGTATAGAAAAAATCACAAATTTTGTTTGCTATTCGATTAAAGTTGCAATTAATTTTAATTCGATCAAACACGTAGTTCTCGTGGGTTCGACACTCTATTCATCATTATATTACTTGACCACGATTCCGTGCACTTGCAGGTTTTCAAAAGATCAAACTTTTGGCACTGCTGTCAGGGGCTATTGTATTTAATTAGTTTTAATTAATTTTAGCTTTAATCTGATTTTTTTTGTTGTTTATTTATTGTTGACCTATGGTTGTTTATAAGTTTTGATTACAACAGGCAAGTTAATCTTGTTTACTAACAAAGTAAATTCAAGTGATTAAGGTTCTTCAAAGCATGATATAAAAGGTTGATCAATGATCTTCAAAAGATCAAAAGTTATCAGACTCATGACTCAATCTTCTTGGACTTCATCACAGCTTAGTTCAAAATGCCATTATGTTTGCCTTCATCCTTTCTGGTGCAACGAAGGGTTTGGATGCAGATGATATACTGGGAATCAGAACTTTGTACAATGTCTAAGAGGAAACTTTGGCATGGGAATTAAATAAGTGAAGACTTGAAATTTGTATGCTGCAATAATTACAAACTGAAGGATAAATTATAAAGACAAAAAATTAGAAGTGAATGAAGGAATAAAAGTTGAAGTCTGTTGACGTCAGGAAAAAATACTACTACACATGAATTTCTATTGACAATATGTAAAATATGTGTTTAAATTAAATAAGAATGACTTTCAACTCAAAATAATGTTGTTTCCCAATTAGCGTCTTCAACTGTAAAATAATGTTTGCATAATACATATATTGGGGCACATGACATGCTTATTGCGAATTTTTATTGTGTCACTTCTATTAGCATCAAGGTTTCCTTTATATTTTGAATTTCGAATAGACAAATATATTACAAAGTCAAATTTACTAAGCCATAATCACAAGAATTCCATACTAGATTAGGAGTCCGAGTTTTGTTAATTAGCTTCTTGTTTTCTTAATTTTATTTTATTTCCTAGAACTTTAGATAAGGAAAACGAATTCTTTTGATAAAAGGAAATCTCTTCCTCCTAGGTTCCACTATTTAAACCCATGTTATATGTTGTAGTTTGACTCAAATTCTAGTAGGTATTGGAGTCTAAATTGAAATGGTCTTGAAGAGATCAAAATTATGAACTGGAGGAAAAAAGTTGCCGCATTTTCGCTAGTTTGTGCTAGCTGAACGCTCGAGCGAGCCTGGTAGAAAACAACCAAAGACTTGATCACTCGCCTAACACTACCTTGTCCCTCGAGCGACGGGGCTATCCCCTGCATATCGCTTGAGCGATGAGGCTTATCCAGTCCAAGCCCATTTTCGTTTGTTATACGGTTTTGAACTCTTATTCTTCCACAATTTGTTCTCAAGGGTTTTTACATTTATATGGCACGACATGTATAGAATTAACACAATAGAACATAAGAGAGAAGATTCATACAATATTTTGAGAGTTTTAGATTTCAATTTAGTGCATTGAAATCTTGCAAACACAGTTGCTATTGATTAGAGTGAATTTCTCCTGCTCTGCTCGTGATTTTTTCCCGTATTGGGTTTACACGTAAATCTTAGTATTTGTTTTCTTCTTGTTTATTTAATTATCGTCATCATCACTAGATCCAAATTCATAACAATTGGTATCAGAGCAAGGATGATTGATCCGCATGGCGACAACGAAGTATGATATCTCATTGTTGGAAAGAAACACGAGATTTACCTTATGGCAAGTGAAGCTACGGGCGGTTCTAGCTCAGATGAATTTGGAAGAAGCTTTGCTTGACTTTGATAGGATGCCTGCTACCTGGACGTAGGATAAAAATCAGCGTAGGGATCAGAAAGGCAAATCTCAAATTTATCTACATCTTTTAAATCAAATTATTCAGGATGTTCGAAAGGAGAGAAGTGACACTGCGTTGTGGTTGAAGTTGGAGCAACTTTGTATGACAATGGGCTTGACCAGCAAGTTACACTTGAAACAACACTTGTATTTCTCATCGGATGTCTGAAGGTGTATCTTTGGATGATTACTTAACTATGTTCAAAGAAATCGTGGCCAATATGGAAACATTGAAAGTTAAGTATGACGAGGAGGACTTGGAGTTGATGTTGTTGTGTTCTTTTGCCATCATATATGACTTTTAGAGATACTATTCTCTATAGTCGGGATACTCTCACTGTGGAAGAGGTCTATGATACTTTACTATCTAAGGAGAAAATGAGGCATCTTGTTGGAGGATTCGAGAATCATGCTGAAGGCTTGGTTGTGTGTGGGAGAATGCAAGATAGGGACTTTGGCAAAAATATGAGGGGTAGATCAAAATCTAGACATCCTGAGAAAACATGTCACTATTGTAAGAAAAATGGGCATATTAAAGGTGATTGTTTTGCCTTGAAAAATAGAAATAAAGTTGCTGGTGCTACTGAGAAAGGGAAGCAACTTGTTAGTTCATCGGAGGCTCTGCTGATGTTGTGGAAAATGGGCAAAGTAAATGAGAGTTTCTTGTGATTTTGACATAGATTCCAAACCATATAAGGAATTGGTTCTTGACTTGGCTTGCACTTATCATATGTCACCTAACAGAGACTGGTTTTCAATATATGAAGGAGTTTCGAGATGTACGATTATTATGAGAAACAATGCACATTGCAAAATTGTTGAAGTTAGTACAGTCAGAATCAGAATGTTCGATTGGGCTCTTAGAACACTTACAAATGTAAGGCATGTTCCAAAACTGAAGCGAAATTTCATATTTTTTAGTGCACTTGACTCGAAGGGTTATAGATACATTGGTGAAAGTTGAGTTTTGAAGGTGAGTTGGGGTGCTCTTGTTGTCATGAAGGGATATAAAAACTCTACACAGTTGTACATTTTGCATGGTTCAACAATAATTGGGGATGCAACAGTTTCTACTTTTTCTTTGACGGATGATGAAATTACAAAACTCTGGCATATGGAGCTCGGGCATATGAGTGAGAATGACATAGCAGAGCTGAGTAGAATGGGACTTCTTGACAGGTAGAACACCAGCAAAATAAATTTTTGTGGGTATTGTGTCTTTGGGAAACAAAAGAGAGTCGGATTCACGAAAGGAAGACACAACACTATGGAAACACTTGAATATATCCATTTAGATCTTTGGGGACCGGCCAGTGTACCATCTAAATGAGACCATTATTACTTGTTGATAGTGATTGATGATTTCTCCCAAAATGTTTGGATATTCTTTTTGAAGCAGAAGAGTAATATGTTTGGGACCTTTAAAGAGTGGAAAACGTTCGTAGAAAAGCAAACTAGAAAACAGGTGAAACATCTACATTTAGATAATGGGTTAGGGTTTTGTTCAAATGAATTCAACAGTTTATGCAGGGCTGAAGGCATTTTGAGACACTTGACAGTGTCTGAAACTACTCAATAGATTGGAGTGGAAGAATGGATGAATAAAACTTTGGTGGAAAAGGTTCGTTGTATAGTTTCAAATTCTGGGTTGCCTAAGACCTTTTGGGCTGAAACTGCTACTACAGCTTATTTTCTTATTAGTCTCTCACCACTAGAAGAGGTATGGTCTGGTAAACCTTCTTGTTATTCCAATTTGTAGATTTTAGGGTTCTCTGCTTATACTCACATAGATAATGGAAAGTTGGATCCTAGGTATAGAAAGTGCATCTTTATTGGGTATAAATCAAGTGTGAATGTGTATAAATTGTGGTGTCCTGAGACAAGAAAGGTAGTTATTAGTAGGGATATAGTATTTGATGAACTTGCTATGGTTCACAGTTCACCTCTTAGGAATTCTGATAAACCTGAGGAGCAGAATCATTCAACTCTGGTGGAGTTGGAAATTGGTATAGAGGAACAATCAAAGGTTGAAGTAAAATATAAAAAATGGAGTAAAAGGAGACACGGTATTACTGGCGCCACAACATGACCATTCTTCGGGCACTGTAGTGTCGACTTCGCTGTTTTAATGTACAGCGTAGGCGCCTAAGCGCCTTGTCTCTGACCTAAACACCTTCCATAGATATTTTCCTTCATTCTAAAGTCCTCTTCAAATCCAACGCAAATTCATATTCCCATTAGGCTTCCAAATAGAACTTCAATTAGAATTCAACAAGTCAACTTGAATGGGATACAACGATAGCATTCCAAATAGAATTCTTCTTAATGTACACTTTAATTAGAATTTCCAATTATTTTCAACAAAGAATTTAGGTCACAGCCAAATTCTAACAATCTCCACATTGACACAAATTTCATTACAATGAACAACACTAAAAAAGAATTCTCCACCTGAAGACAAATTTCAGTCCAAGGAATAAACTTGAAATCATCAATGAAAAATACAAACGAACTTCTCATAAAAAATTCCAATTGGAAATATCATCCACCTTTGGTATCCCAACTATAGGTAAAAGTGATCTAATGACAACTAAACAAGGTCGAAACAAGCCATGTAATAGAATCACAACTGAATACATCAAAAGAAGGATCTTTGTTAGAATCAACGCACTTGATGGCATTTAAACCATCAACAAAATTGTACCTATGTGAAATCTTATGGCAAAAAAATGGGTCTATTTCTAAAAATTGAATACGATGGCACTGCCGATAGTGGTGGCAAGACGGATTTACCCATATCTTCAAAATTCAACTGAGATGTATTCTTAAAAGAAGACCCCAAAGTAGGCTCCATTGGTCCAAAAGCCAACTCTAAATCTACCCAAGTTCTTAAAATATGTTGATTACTCAAAAATTCTGTTAAACCTTAAAAGTTTTATAAATGGAATTTTCTATGTCCCATCAGTGCAATGTGGGCTCCTTTGATAACCTTTAGAACTCCACTTTCAACTCTGTACATGTACCATTTTAAATCAAGAGTACTGAGGTAAGATTTTTCTTCAGATTTGGAATGTGTCTCACTACTTTAAGTATTTTAATTGTCCAATCAAACATCTTTATTCTGACACAACCAATACCAGCTATCCAACAAGTTGTGTTATTGTCGATTTTCACAGTACCTTTTGAAACTTCTTCATATGTTGAAAACGATTCCCGATTGGGTGACATATGAAAAGTGAAAGCTGTATAAAAAATCCAACTTTCATCAAGTTTGAAGTTGTAGTCAGATATAAGTAGAAGCTCTCCGTCTGTGCTAGAATTTTCTGCAATATTTGTTTCTCCTGAAGTTTCTGATTGTTGATTTATATTTGACTTTGATTTATTATATAACTTATAATAATTGTTTACCAAGTGCCTTTTTTTTGTAATAATTACAAAATTTAAATTTAGATTTTGACTTGTCCCTCGAAAGACCATGAATAATGAGATAATCTCCACATTTATTGTGAGAGAAGTTCTCAATAGTAAAAATTTTTACATGTGGATCTTGTTGAGGTCCTGTAAAGCTCAAAATTATTTAAGGATCAATATTCCTTGTTTGTAAGTCACCGGAAGCATTATAAATGGTTGGATTGCACCATAAGTCAATCAATATAGTGAAAAGGTCTTACTCGTGCCGGAGAACTTGGTAACGGGGGACGTAGATCATTGCTTTGGATTGAACCTCTACAAATATACCATTTGAATCATCTCTCCCCTTTACTTATTACTTTTATATTTGAGCTTATTATTTGAATTTATCTATTTAGTCTTTACTTGCTTGAATTTAGGTTAATTTACCGCTTTTACATTGTGCTCATTACTTGATCTTATTTGGTTTTCTACTTGTGCATATTTGTTTAGTTGTTTCATTGGCTATTACATTAAAACTTGAATTAATTTTCAATAAATTTTTAAAAACTAATTCACCCCCCTCTTGATTAGTCACTCTTGGGCTTTCAATTGGTATCAGAACAAGGTGCTCATTTTGAAATTAAGATTCTACAATCTAGAGCAATGGTTAACCACATTTTCCAAAATCTTGAGGGATATTCTACAAATCGTCCTCCTTTATTTGATGGTACTCATTATAACTATTGGAAGACTAGAATGACGATATTTATTCAATCAATAGGTTATGATATTTGGGAAGTTATTGAATTTGATNCTCCTTTGTTTGATGTTACAATTATAATGTTCTCGAAAATATGTTTGAATTAAAACTACCGCAAGTGTACGGTTCGTTGACAACTAGTAAAATGAATTTTGAGTCCAAGTATCGTTCCCACAAGGATTGATTAGTTCTAATTCTAATTACTGTGACTTTAACCGGAACTATAAAAAGTTGAGTGTTTGTTTTGATGCTATTATAATGAAATTAATGAAAAGTATGCAAGTGTGAATGAATTAATTACCTAAATGCAATTTGGTAATGAATGTAAATTGAAGTGTTTTCTAATATATGATTAATGTAAGAGGATCACGAATCCCTGTGTAATAATTTTTTTAAACCTAGTTTCACACCTTAACACACGGTTGGAATAATGAAGAATCAGTGCTCCTAAATTATTTAACAGTGTCTCTCGAGTAAAGTTAAACATATTTTTATATGTGGCCCAATTTTATTTCTATGATGGATGCGAACTTATAAAAATGTATTAATGGATTTATGAACACTTAAAGATTCACTTAAGGTTTAGTGGTATATCTCTATATCTTATCGGACCCTATGACGATTTATACTATGTCTAGCATAATGGGAAGAAGAAAATGAGAAAAATAATGAATAAACGACATCACCCCGATAAATCTT
>CAIGRN010166589.1:0-20344 GCA_903798345.1 Fraxinus anomala | reverse complement strand
AAAAAAAATTGTGTTGGTGCATTAGGGTTGATGCACTAAACAATTCTTGAATGTTCTTGGTGTGGTTGTATATGAATGACTTAAAGAATGTGATGAAGATTCAATGAAGAAGGCACAAGAAGAATTGGAACTGGAAAACAAAGAAAGATAAAGAACAAAAACCTGATTTTTGACCCAAAGCTCTGATACCAACTAATATGAATCCCGTTGCAAGTTGTACCTTAGAACCCACACAAGATTTGATAGAACCCCACGAAAGCTAAAATCAGAGCTATAACCTTGACCTAATGATTTTTGAAATCAAGAACCCAGGTTGGAAGGGATGAATGCCACAAAAATTTTAAGTCTTTGACAAGTTTAGGATAGTTCAATTAAAAACAAGTTATGAAAGCAAGTAATCTCACCTTGTATATTAATCTCTCAAATAATGTCTTGGTGTTCTTGTACAATGATTAATGCCTCATGTATATAGGCAATAATAAAGAAATCCTAAATAACTTATGAAACATCGAGATAACATCAAACAAATAGAGTTCTAAATGGAAAAGGAAAAAAACTTAAATCGCTTTCAGAATTTTTACCGTGCATGCACACCGTGTATTGTGGCGTGTGCGCGTTGTTACTTGATTTAGCCTTAGTTAAAATTTTAGCTCCCCCCCCCCCCCCCCCCCCCCCCCCCCCCCCTTTCCCCCCCCTCCCCCCCCCCCCCCCCCGAGCCCGTGCACCCTATTTTGCCCACACATGTGTGTAGCTTTCCGGCCCACTTATTCCAACTTTGCTTGGATAAGTCCTTGTATAGCTTCTTTGATCTTCTTTGCGTTTGATCTTGTTATCGGTTCATCTAAAACATACAAAGGATCCTTGCTAGCTTACCCTGCATGATTCTTCATTAGTTAAGATGAAAATATCTTCCAATGTGGAAATGAACCTGAAATTTATATGGAGTAGGAGAAGAAGTTGAAATTGATCTTTGATTCCCATAAGAATGTCAAGCTAGCAGTGATAGAATTTACAGATTATGTTATTATACGGTGGGATCAATTGGTGACAAATATGAGGAGAACTCTTGGGAGACTTATAGAAACCTGGGTGAATTGATAATTTGGGATAATGTTGAGGAGGATAGGGAGACCACAACGACCATATTTTTGAATGGATTAATTAGCGATATAGCCAATATAATTAAGGAGGATAGGGAGACCACAATGACCATGTTTATTTTTGCTTGCTATCTCTTCCTAAGTGCTTGGGTTCGGGGCACATTGCTTCTTAATTTCCAAACAAAAGGTCAATATGATGAGAACCATGGGTTGAAGGCTAGCTAGGATCTGTTGATTGTGAAAGAAGGACTAATGATGAGATCGCAAGCAAAGATCAAGAAAGCCATGGGATTATTTATTCAAGCTACATGGGCCGAGACTTCTTTTACAATGACCAAAACATCAAGTTTCACATTGGGTATAGAAGAGAAACCGATATTAGTGCACTTAATTCAAACTAAGTTAGAAGAAGCAAAACTTGGAGTGTGGCTAGAAATCGGCGCTAGCATGCAGGCAAAACAGGTCGCGCGGGCACGGGGTGCAAAATTTTAACCCGTAGCCAAATTAGTTGAGCGGTGCGCAAACGAGAGAATACGCGGTGTGCACATAGTACAAAGATTTGAAGGATATTTAATTTTTTCTTTGTCGTTTGCAGCCTCATTCTTTCATTGTAAATTGACACATTATTGAGAGATTAAATTAAAGCAAGGTTCATAATTTATGGGGTTAAGAGGTCTTCCTTTATAATTTTGGTTTCTTGATTCAATAAAATATTGGGTCAAGCTTCAAACTGGGATTTTAGCTTTCTCGGGGTTGTGATTCAATTTTTTGTGAGTTTTGGAGCTACTAATGCTACTGGGCTCACATAATTGGTATCAAAACTTTGGCTCTAAAATCAAGGTTATATCTTTATCTTTTCGCATATTTTTTCATCTTCTTCGTTGAGTCTTCATCATCTTTATCGAGTCTCCATCATTTTCGTGACTCTTCATATCTTCTTGGATCTTTTCCATCAACACAAATACGAAGAGCATTCAAGAATTGTTTTGTGCATTAAATTTAGTGCACCAATACAATTTTGTTCCAAGCCAAAAAGAGGCTTATTCGATTTCAAGAAACACTTTCTTGAAATTTCTTGAAGCATAATTTCTTTCAAGAAATCAATTCAATACATTGGTATCAATTTTGTTGTGGAAAAGGCATAAATTGATTTCAAGAAACACTTTCTTGAAATTCTTGGTTGTGTTTTCATTCAATTATTTCGTTCATTCCTTTCTTGAGTCTTTTTCTCTAGTTCTTATCCTTCTTAAATTCCTTGTTCTTGCGGGTTTGAAACTCACACGAGAATTTTTTTTTGATTGAGATAAATTAGTTCCTTAGAGAACGTGAAATAGCATTGAGCGGAAAAAGGTAGGAATTGTGATATTATTAGAGGGAAAAAGCCAAAATTGAGTGAAACAGGAGTGCAAACACGTGAGGCATACAAATTCTAGTTATTAGGATGTCTGATAAAGAAGAATGAATATTTGAAGGGGAAAACAATCAAGCATTCATGATGAGGTCCATGCAACAACAATTTGAGCAGATGAATGTGGTATTCAGAGAAATTAGAGATAGAATGGATCAGCAGGATACGGTGATAGCTAACTTACAAGGGAGGGCAACCTAGAGGAGTTTCTAATGTTAAAAGGCACGGTAGGCGTGATCCTAGAGTTGAATCTGATGATGGGAATGAAGAGGACAGTGCTAATGAGGATGATCAAGTATTGGAGGCCGAAGTGGATAGGATGAGGAATAGAGGAGATAGGCATGAAAGGGGGCCTAGAGGAGATCTTAGAGACTTTGGTGAAGATAGAGTTGATAGGAATTTGGGTAGCATTAAGATGAAAATTCCTTCTTCCAAGTTAGAAATGATCCTGAGGTATATTTAGAGTGGGAAAGGAAGTTGGAATTGATTTTTGATTGCCATAATTATTTGGAGGAGAAAAAGGTGAACCTAGCAGTACTAGAGTTTACCGAGAGTGTGATTTAAAGGCTATATAATGAGGAAGAGATTTGAACCTTATTGTTATTATAAGGATCTTCATCAAAAACTTCAAAGCCTTAGTCAAGGTTCGAGAGTGTGGAGGATTACCATAAGGAGTCGGAGATAGCTATGATTAAGGCAAATTTTGAGGAGGATCGGGAAGGCCTTTTTGAATGGTTTGAATAGAGAGATAGCCAATGTAGTGGAACTTCAACATTATGTGAAGTTGGAGGACATGTTACATGTGGTTATGAAGGTGGAGAGGCAATTAAAAAGCAAAGGAGCAGCTAGGTATTCTTCGGGTTCTTCGAGTTCTATTCCTTCTTGGAGACCGAAGTGTGATAATAATAGAAGTGATGGGACTATTTCAAAGGTTAAGACCGAACCACCAGTGGTAAAAGAGGAAATAGCTAGGAAAGTAAAACCTATGGCGGACTCCCAACCTTCTAGGAATATGGATGTCAAGTGTTTTAGAAACTTGGGTTTAGACATATTGCTTTTCAATGCCCAAACAAAAGGGCGATGATCTTGCTTTACAATGGGAAAGTGTTGAGTGATAGTTATGAGATGTCCAAATTGGAGGATGCTAATGGTGATGATGGGGTAGAGTACCTAGAGGTAGGTGAAACACTTGTTACGAGGTGTGTTATCAGTACACAAATTAAGGTGAATGGCATGGAGCAGCAAAGGGAGAACGTATATAATATGATTTTTGATGTGGGGAGTTATAACAATGTTGCTAGTAGTAGCCTTGTAGAAACATTGGGCTTGGTGAGCTTCACAATTGGATAGTATAGTGATGAGGTGATGTGTGACGTGGTTCCTATACATGCTAGGCATATCTTATTGGGAAGACCATGGCAGTATAATAGGAAAGTGATACTTCATATGTACAACTTTTACAAAGAGAGATGAAGAAGAAAAGATAAAGAGAGACAAAAGGAGTGACATTGATACTTCAAAGAAGAGAGAAAATATTAAAGAGAAAAGAGTGGAGCCACAATTGAGAAAAGAAGGAACTCTTCAGAGAGAAGAAAAAATCAAAAGTGAGTTTATTTACAAAAGAGATGGAAGTAAAGAGGGCTTTATTGGAAAACCAGAATTAGATATTTTGAGGAAACTAACCAATCCCGCTCTAGTTTGGCTATTTTTTTGTTACAAGAATTTGGCGACTTGTTTTCTGAAGACATGCCAGTGGGTTGCCGCCCATTCGAGGTATTGAGTATCAGATTGATTTCGTATTTGGAGTTGTTACTCCAAACAGCTCGGCTTATAAGAGTAATCCCAAGGAGAAAAAGGAATTTCAAAGGCAAGTAGAGAAACTGATGAGCAAAGGGTATGTGAGGGAAAGCATAAGTTCATGTGCCAGTGCTACTTGTACCTAAAAATGATGGGACTTGGAAAATGTGCATTGATTGTAGGGAATTAGCAACATAATGGTAAACTATCGTTATCCCATACCTACGTTAGATGATATGCTAGATTAGGAAGAATGTTGAGGAGGATCGGGAAGTCACAATGGCTAGGTTTTTGAATGATTTGAATAGGGAGATTGATAGAATCCATGGAGAGCAGCAGCAAATTTACAAAGATTCGGCTTAACTTGAAGAGGAATCAATGACGAGATCGCGAGCGAATAGGATCAATGAAGCCATGTATTTACTTGTTCAAGCTATGGAGGCCAAGAGTTTGAAGTTAACAAGCCAAACATTAAGTTTCATGTTGGGCATGAAGGCAAAAAAAGTTCGATGCATTGGAATCAAGAAAACAAAATTGGAAGCCAGTCTAATAACTATGCTATTGCGTAGTACAAAAGGGGATGCTGACACATGTACTATTCGCGAAACAAAGAAGTGGAATTTTGGGTGTTCTATGCGATCGCTGGAGTTATAATTATTATGTTGCATAGTTCATTTTTTGATTGCGTTTTTTTCAGTTTTTTCCTAGAAGTCTATTTTTGGTAGAATTCTTATTATGGTATTTTTTTGATAACTTTTTGATATAATTCCATTTTAACTAGGTTTTTATGGGTTCCATATAAATATGATTCATTCTTTTCATTGTAAAAAAGAAAAAGGAACACATTATTATTGAGTTTAATTACAAAGCGAGGTTGGTTTCTCTTGTTCTTCATTGAACTTAATTTCGAACTTATCAAATATTCATCTTTATGGCGTTCAACAAATTCATATCAAGGTTTATAAGTGTTGGTGATTAGGGGGTCAAATTTCTTTATAACTTTGGTTACTTTATTCAATAAATTATTGGGCCAAACTTCAAACTGAGATTTTAACTTTCTTCGATTGTGATTCAATTTTGTGTGGGTTTCGGAGCTACTATTACTATGTGGGTTTACATCAGTACCCAACAGAGCTTTAACTCTAGAACAAAGGTTATATCTTTACTTCTCGCAATTTTTTTTTTTTCTAATTCTTCACCTTCATCCTGTTCGTGAGTCTTCTTAGATTTCTTCATTTTTTGCGTATTTCAATCCAATAAAACACCAAAAATATTCAAGAAGCGTTTTTTCATTAGATTAGTGCCCAAATCAATTCTTTTTCCATTTTTAGCCCGTTTGTTGAATTTTCGCACATTTAGTGTAAAAAAAAAAAAAATCCGAAAATTGCAATAAAAAATATTCTGCAATAAGAAAAAAGTTTTAACAATAGAAAAATTAAATTTTCAAGCCAAAAAGTGTCCAATCGATTTCACGAACCAATGTCTTCAAACATAATATTCGAGAATTCAATTCAACCTCCAATCTATCCTTTGGAGTCAATATTGTTGCAAAAAAGTCGAAAATCGAAATCAAGAAACACTTTCTTGAATTTCTTATTGGTGTTTTCATTCCTTCTTTTCTTGAGTTTTTTTAGAGTCAAATTCCTTCTACAATTATTTGTTTGAGCTTCACAAGGGGTGAATTCTTCTGATTGAGATCGAATTAGTTCATTGAATCACTTGCAAGAAAGCATTGACAGAAAAAATGTAGGGTGATGAGATTATTAGAGGGAAAAAGCCAAATTGAATTATACACGAGTGCAAACACGTGAGGAAAATATTAGTTCACAGGATGTTAGAAAAGAAATGATCTACATCTAGGGAGGAGAATAATCAATTCTTTATTCAATGCAACAAAATTTTGAGAGGACAAATGTGATGTGTGAGGAATTTAAGGATAGATTGCTTCGTTGAATATACCTGGGAATTGAAGGGGTAGAATGTCTGCTCTGTAGAGAAGGACTATATTTAACTTCATCATAACGACATAGGCTTTCCATAGGTTTGCGGAAAAGTATTCCAACTTTTCCTTCAGGTGTTTGGGTTATTTCTTCAACATCGTGATTTCCCATTGGAGCTGGTTCTGCAGCTCCTTCAATGGCCCATTGATCCGGGAGAGAAATATCTTTGCAATCAATAGGATGAACTAGATTTGTTTCTATCATGGTTATTAAACCCTTTTTACTGACTCTTCTTGCATAAGTGACAGCAATTTGTTCACTTCAAGTTTTTATTTTGAATCCTTCCTATTCAATATTTGGAGACAAAACATCTAAAATATTCTTATTAGTTAAGGATACTGAAAAGTCAGTAAAACAATTAAAATAAATGGATCGGTTTTAACCTGAAATCTCCTTTTGAAAGTAGTATAACCACTTCCCAGTCTTCTTTCTCAGTCATGATGATTTTAACCAACAGAGGTTGTTGCTTGATTTAAGGCCCTCTTCCCCTTCCTCTAGAGGAACTTCCTCCTCTTCCTCTATCCGTTGGTGGTTCAAACATTTCGCTGCAAAAATTCTCTTTGTAAAAAATTGGGAAGATAATTTAAATAGTTTGGATTTGACAAAGCTAAACAACGAATTTATTTTGATTTAAGCTATTTTTTTCTCTTATTGCTTCAGTATGGGTATTAATCCCAAGCTTCTGGCTGTTTTTTAAGCCTTTCATTTAAGGGCTTGTTGATAATAAGGTTTTTATAAAAGTCTGCAATATAATTGAGACTTCCAAGAAATCTTTGTATTTACTTCTTTTCCAATATTTTATTTGGAAATTTAGAAGCAAACTCAATACTTCAATCAATAGCATTAATTGATCCTTCCTTGATTTCATGACCCAGAAATTTAATTTCTGTTTGGAGCAACGTCATTTTTCTTGCTGAAACGACCAACCCGTTTTTCTTCGCAATATCATAAGAGATGTTAAGATGCCTAAAATGCTGATTGATATTGTTAGAGAAGATCAATATATCAACAATATAATTGATAAGGAATGTAGAGAATTGAGTAACGATATCATTCATTATATTTTGAAAATCGGAAGGGGCATTCTTAAGCCCATAGGGTAAAACATTCCATTCATATTGACCAAGAGGAATGGTAAAAACCATTTTATATTTATCCTTTTCATCAATTTGAACTTGCTAATATCCAGATTTTAAATCAAATTTTGAAAATATAAGAGCTTCATTAAGCCTTGATAGTATAAATCCTCTTTATTGGGGATTGGATACCTGACCAACCTTAAAGCCTTATTTAGAGGCTTGTAAGTGATGACTAATCTTGAAGCTCCTCTTTCCCTTTCTGCTACATTGTCAACATAAAAAGCAGTCCAACTCCAAGGACTAAGGCTAGGTCGAATTAATCCTTTTTTTTTTTTTTGAAAGAGACGTTATTTCTTTTTTAGAATAATCTAGTACCTATTCATTTGGACCGGTCGTGCTTTGGTTGGAATATCCTTTTCGTATGGTAATGATACCACATGTTTTTTCCTTTCCCAAAAAGCATTAGGAATTTCACTGCAAACTTCAGAAATGAAATTTTCCTCCAAAAAATTTATTTTATTTAAACTTCTGGTTTAACCAGATTTTCTTTTATTTTGGAAATCTTTATTTCTTCTTTAAGAAAATTTATTTGATTTCTTTTTTGCTCTAAAATATTTTTCTCTTTAGAGATAAATTTAAAGATAATTTTACTACCATTCAAAGTAGTTGAAATACCTTCTTCATCAATGACAATAGGTCTTATCATGTTTAAGAATGGTGTCCCAAGGATTAAATATTGAGAGAGATTTTAACCATAATGAAAGATGTTTTTAAACACAACCCATCATTACCGACAATAGCATTGGAAAGTTTATATTTCACTTTCATGCTTGATCCATCAGCAGTGGTAAGATTTTGAATACTTTTTTTCAAAATATTTTGTAGGAATTATTCATTCTCTGATACAATTCAAATATGCTCCACTATCAACTAGAGCAAAAGATTTGAATGTGAAACATTTATTAATAACTCTTTGAATATTTCCAAGAAAAACCCCTTCTTCCTTAGATTCTTTCTCAATAACTTCTCTTCCTTTGAGACTCTCCATAGGATTGAATTCTCTTGAAGTCTCTAATTGATGAATTCTCCAATCAAGGTGTTTAACCTTTCCTTAATCTAATTCTTCCACTTTATTGTGTAAACTATTAATTTCAATTTTGAGATTTTTAATTTCTCTATTTAAGTCATATATAGTTAAGGTTTTTCCTTAGGAGCTTCGATCCTATTTAAAAGTTCTTTCATCGTAAACATTTCAGTAGGTTTCCTATGAGAGCTTGAATTACGAATTTTTGAAGAAGAATTTCCTTCCTCTTGATAAATTTTTCAATTATGTCTTTCTTGGTATCATCATCAGAAATCTGATTGATAATATCATGAAGAACTGATGATCTTCATATAAAACATTTATCTGAAATCCATTCATATTCATGATTGCTTCTAATGAAGCATTGTTATATGAGCAATATTCTTTTGGGGAAGAGGAAAAGTAATCCGAATTATTAGACCCTTCATTATGCCCAAGAAGAGCAAGACAAACTTGGTCTTTAAGATCATCATCAATATTCAATGATTCAATAGTAGATATCTTAATTTTAAGATTGTCTTCTAATGAATATCCTGAACCTTAGATCTTAAGACGCATAATGCCCAAACTTTTGACACTTCCAGCATTTAATTTTTGAAAGATCGCTTTTCTTTTGAAAATGTTCCCTTTTCTTTGGGAATTTTCTCCTAGGTCATCTAAACTTTACTTTAGAAAGTTTTTCTTCTATATTCCTTTAATTTTCTAAGTGTTTATACTTCTTGGTTTTTCAATTTTGCATCCAAATTGGTCGCAAAATTTTTCCTACTTCATTACGAGTGATAACTCATTGTTTCTTAACTTGTTGCTTTAGATTCAAATCATTACATATACCAACTCCTTCAAACAGTACATACTGAGAACTAATTCTCCATATGTTATACTATCAAAGTTAATGCTGTTATTTCCTTGTTGATAAATAGTTCTATTCCTCACTCTTTCGGCAAACAACTTGGGAAGTCATGAAATAAATTTTGCTTCCCAAAAATTGCTATAAGCATCATCTCTTTGGTATATCAAAGAAATAAATGTTTCTTTATACCATCTAAAATGAATTAAAGATCTACACTTAAGGTTCGTAAGTTGACCTCTGTCGATTTGCTCAAGAGGGGTATATGTACAAAAAAAGTGTTTTGCAATTGTTTGCAAAAGAGTCATAACTCCGACATCTTCAACTCGTTCTATTTCCATACGTCCCTCTTGTTTAATAACAGTCTTTTTAGCATATAAAATCACATGTCTCTGTTGTGAGGATAGCATTCTATCCCACTAGCCTGTAAAAATCCTTTGAACAAGCATCTAAGTTGGAAGGGCTATTATTATATCTACAACAAACATTAGCAAAAAGAATCATTCTTTGTAACAAATCCCTGATAGTATACTCAGTCCGTCCATCCAAATTCCATTCATAAATGGTGCCAAGGGTATAGGAAAATTGAGAGTTTTGATTTCTTTCTTCATATTATTGACCGGTGAAGGTCTAGGGTAATAATTCCTAATTATGTCATTCCTATAAGGTGAGACTTTAGAAACTTAAACTTTAAGTTCCTCCTCTTCTAGGTAAAATTGTTTTGAAATTTTTTCGAGTTCAAAAGATTCTTCCGAAGAGCATAATAAGAATCTTCACCTGTTCCCCTTGTTAAGACATTGACAACTATATTGGTAAAAATTGTTCCACTAGCCTAAACAGCCCAAGTCCAAAAAAGTAAGGCTCTCAGATGGCCCACCTGATAAACGCAATATCTTTTGCCCCAGTTCCTATGACGATCGGGCCAAATAAGACCCCACGTGTCAATTCCCAATCCCTAATAATTTATCTTCAAGATAAATCACTACACGATTTGACCAGATCAAATAGAAGATATCCGAAAGCAAGTTGGATATCTCAACCGAATAGATCTTATCAGTTCCAACCAACAGATCTCGCAGAGCCCTCGTCAATCCTGCCTAGACAGTTATCCTACTGCTATAAATTCAGTGGTCAGCCTAACGTTCAGGTACACAAAAAAACAAATACTACTCTACACTAAGTTACTTCTTCTTTCTTTCGGCATAGTATTCCCAGAATTCTTGAAAAGCTTTTCTGACTTGACTGTCGGAGGGTCTTCGGCTGGCACCATACCGGTGTCCTCTTGAGATCTTTTTGCGGTCTTTTTCTTCGTTCTACTTTTTTCGTAGGGTTGCTAGTGGCCTGACTGGCTCGATTTTCTCAACTGTAGAATTTATCGTCTATAATTTGGCGCCCACCGTGGGGCCCTAGCAATCGTCTTTTCGAAGAAAGCTCTTACCATTATTATTCATCAATCACCATGTCAGGAACTTCTAAAATCCATCGTACAGATGACTTTACTAATTACCCAGTGGAAGAAACTCCTTATCAAGGAGTGGAACGAATGATTAGCCAAGAGGTAGGAGAAACAAGGCAACAGGGAGACAGCTTAAGTAATATCGCCGCTCTACCAACCATTACACAGCTAGCCCATGCGACCTAGCCAGTCCAGTCGACGTTTGTTCAACATGATGATGTTTACCATACCTCCACACTCTCAACCTATTGCCTTGTCGGTGAAGTAATTGCACAACTAGCCCAACTCATGGCGTTGACAAAGCAGAATTCACAAAAATTGGAGAGACTAGAAGCGAAGAATGCTGCCATCCGTGTGGAGAATCGAAACCTTCAAGAAAGGGTGGAATCATTGGCGTCTAATCCAACTTTGGTACGTCTGTCACGACCTACACCTCCACTACACCAAAATGGACTTAGGACCATTGGCTCGAACGTTCAATTTACCACACCGCTGAACAGTGGATCAGAAGATGTACCACAGCCTACCAATGGACAAGATCCAGAGTTCGTACAAAAGTTAGCAGCGATTGAAGCCATGGTTCAACGTATCCCTAGGATGCCCACACCAATCAAAAAAAGTGCAGCCAGTTGTTTCATCGATTCTCCTTTTGTTGACGAGATTGCCTTAGAGGAAATGCCCAGAAAGTTTAGCTTCCCTAACATGAAACTTTATTTCGGGATTGCTGATCCGGACGATCACATAGCTCAATGCAGACAGAGAATGTTTACTACCGATATACCAAGAAACCTTCGCGAGGCCTGCATGTGTAAGGGGTTCGGCTCCAGTCTTGTGGGGCTGGCCCTACAATGGTACACAAACCTTCCAAATAATTCTATATCTTCATTCGCACAACTAACTGATACTTTTGTTGAGCAGTTACAAGCAGCAGAAAACTTGAGAAGCGGTCCGACGATCTCTATCATTATAGTGCAAAGGAGAAGTGAATCACTTCGTGAATTTGTCGAACGATTCAACCGAGAGAAAGTTTCCATTCCCAGCTGCAACCAACAAACTGCTGTTTCTGCTTTTCGAAAGGGGCTCCTCACAGACACTGATTTGTATAAGGAATTGACCAAATATCCATGTAGTATGATGGAGGATGTCTTGGCTAAAGCCTGGGCCCATATTAAATGGGATGATGCTAACTTCAATTTCACCAAATGACAACCCCTTAAAGAAGAGCCACGACGACAAAATAGGAGGGACACCAAGCGCAGGGAGCTACCCAGACCATTTGATCATCCTTCTGAAAAGATAAGGCTTGGGATCCCTAAAACAACCTTTTAGTCGGACCAGCAGTACTTATTGCAGTAATAAAGGAGATGGGAGGCACAGTTAACTGGCCCGAAAAAATGAGAAGCTCTAGTGACCAACATGACAAGACTAATTGGTGTGAATTTCATGCAAACCACGGCCACCGAACAGATGACTGCATTGCCCTAAGATTTGAAGTGGCGAAGCTGTTGAAGCAGGGACACCTTACAGACCTTCTGACTAAAAAAGGAAAAAAGAATGTTGCCAGACGACAACAACAACCGCATGGTAAGCCGGCTTAGTTCCAGCGGTCGTGCCAACACACGATAGAACTATTAACTTCATCACTGGCGGGTCAGAAATTAGCGGAATAACGAGGGCAGCAGCACGAAGACATGCGCGTCGAGCGTTTCATCTTTGCCAGAGTCTAAACCAAGTAAGCGAGTCAGACAACCCACATCATGACGCTTTAGTCATATCTTTGAACATCGCCAATTGCTTGACCTTGATAGATAATGGCAGTAGTGCAAACATACTTTTTTTGGAAACCATTAAGGCTATGAGGATTCTAGAAGAAAATATTACTCGTCGAGCAACAATTCTAATCGGTTTCAGTGGTGAACAAAAGAACACTCTGGGTGAGATCGTGCTACCTGTTTATGCAGAAGAAGTTAACTTCCACACTCTATTCTTCGTAATGGTAGCCCGTCAGCATATAATGTTATCTTGGGAAGACCTTCCACACTCGATTCTATGAAATGAAGGCTGTACGATCGACATTTCATCAAATACTCTGTTTCCCTACCAAATGAGGAATAAGGGAGATTCATGACGACCAGAGGGATTCTAGAGACTGCTACCAGAATTCACTCCGCTCTAACCAATGTCCTTTATAGCAATTACAGCAATTACTGCCTGTTATTCTAGACCGTCAGGATGTGGAAGAGCTAGATGAAGTACAGATCCACCCAGACTTTCCAAAACACAAAATTCAAGTGGAGGTAAGGTTAGAGCTGACACTCGGCAACGCCTTATCGAGTTTCTCATGGAACACCATGACTATTTTGCTTGGTCTCACACAGACATGACCGGTATTGACCCAGTGATAATGACGCACAAACTGAATGTTGATCCCTAATACATTCCAATCAAACAAAAGTGAAGAAGGTTTGCTCCTGAACGAAATTGCATCATTAATGAAGAGGTACAAAAACTTATAGAAGTTGGCTCTAGATAAGAAGTATATTACCCAGATTGGCTCGTTAATGTCGTCGTTGTGAAAAAGAAGAATGGTAAGTAGAGAGTCAGTATTGACTTCACAGACTTGAACAAAGCATGTCTGAATGACAACTTTCCACTTTTACATATTGATATGATGGTCGACTCAACAGTTGGGTATGGGCTTCTAAGCTTTATGGATACCTTTTCCGACTACAACCAAGTTCTGGTACACCCAACTGACCAAGAAAAAACTGCTTTCTTGACCGAGCGAGGCACATTTTGCTACAAGGTCATGCCTTTCGGGCTCAAGAACGCTGGAGCAACATATTAGCGGCTAGTGAATCGTATGTTCGCTAATCAACTCGAAAAATCCATGGAAGTCTACATCGACGATATGTTGGTAAAATCCCTGATCGCAGAGCAACAAATAGACCACCTGAAGCAATCTTTAGAGGTTTTAAAGAAGTACAACATGAAACTCAATCCATCCAAGTGTTCGTTCGGAGTATCCTCTGATAAGTTCTTAGGTTACTTAGTAACTCAGTGGGAAATCGAGGCAAACCCAGATCAAATTCAATCAATTATAAACATCTCATCTCCAACTTGCATGAAGGAAGTTGAGAGGCTGACAGGAAGACTTGCAGCTCTTAACAAGTTCATCTCTCGATCTTCCGAGAAATGGCAAAAATTTTATAACATATTGAGAAAAAACAAAACTTTCGAATGGACTCCAACATGTGAAGAAGCGCTTCAACAACTCAAACAATACTTAACTTCACCTTCACTCTTATCAAAACCGAAAGATGGGGAACAACTCTATATGTACTTGGCAGTATCGGAGTCCGCTGTCAGTACAATTTTGGTTCATAAAGAAGAAGGAAAGCAACTCCCTATTTACTATGTCAGTAAGACAATACTGGATGCAGAGACCCACTATTACTAGCTGGAAAAACTAGCTATGTCATTTGTTAGCGCAGCTCGAAAAGTAAGGCCTTACTTCCAAAGTCATTCAGTAGTTGTCGTAACATCCTTCCCACTGAAGCAGATATTCCACAAACTAGAGTTTTCCAGACGACTTCCAACTATTTCAGGACAACGTGTGTACATGCTAGCAATCACAGATTATTTCACAAAGTGGATTGAAGCCGAGGCATTCCCATAGGTACGTGATCGCGAAGTTATCCAATTCTTTTGGAAAAATGTGATGTATAGGTTCGGGGTTCCAAAAGAAATAGTCACCGAGGGTCACAATTCATAATCACTGGGTTTCAAAATTTCTACAAAGAATGGAATATCAAGCAGAACTTCTCCACTCCGCAGTATCCCCAAGCCAACGGTCAAGCCGAATCTTCCAACAAGGCTATCATGAAAACGTTAAAGAAAAGACTGTCTGAAACAAGGGAAAAATGGGCAGACGGGTTACCTGGAGTCCTTTGGTCCTATCGTACCACTGTTCGAACATCAACCGGAGAAACTCCCTTCTCATTGGCTTATGGCATGGAAGCGATCATACTAGTAGAGACAAGCACTCCAACATTTTGGTGTGTATGGACAATCGATGGGCAGAACCAAGTCGAATTGTGTCACGAGTTAGATCTGGCAGACGAACGAAGAGAAAGAGCATTGTTCGTATAGCCGCATATCAACAAAAAATTGCCCAACACTTCAACCGACAAGTAAGGACCAAAACCTTCAAAGAAGAGTATTCTAAAAACACCAAGGAAGCGGTGCAGGCAAACTTGCAGCATATTGGGAAGGACCATACCTAATCACGAAGGTTGTTGGACAAAGAGCCTACAAGCTACGCACCCAGGACGGTAGAGATATTAACAATAGCTAGAATGCCATTCATCTACGCAAATATTATTTCTAAACCTTCTAAAACTCCTTTCGTTTCTTGTGTTTTTATTACTATCAGAACTCGTACTAAATGCCATCGACGGTCCTAACCTTTCTCTGCTTTCAGGATGATCAATGACAAAGTTTTGCATGGACCAAACATACCACCACTCCATCTCGGGACATCTTCGTTATTTCCTAAATGACTTTGTAATTTTCCTTTATAAATTCTTTACTATCATTGGGATCGACACTAACTTAAGCATCGAAAAGCCGATGGCATTTCTGCCATCGGCTATCCTAACCTTCCTCTGCATTCAGGATGATCAATGAAAAAGTTTTGCGTGGACTTATGCCACCACTCCATCTCAGGACATTTTCATTATTTCCTTAATGATCTTGCTGATCAATGACAAAGTTTCGCCTGGACCAAACATGCCACCGCTCCATCTCGGGACATCTTCGTTATTTCCTTAATGATCTTGATGATCAATGACAAAGTTTTGCGTGGACCAAACATGCCACCGCTCCATCTCGGGACATCTTCATTATTTCCTTAATGACTTTGTAATTTTCCTTTATAAATTCTTACTATCATCGTGATTGACACTAACTTAAGCATCGGAGAGCCGATGCCAGAAATACCATCGGTAGTCCTAACCTTTCTCTGCTTTCAGGATGATCAATGACAAAGTTTTGCGTGGACCAAACATGCCATCACTCCATCTCAGGACATCTTCGTTATTTCCTTAATGATCTTGTAATTTTCCTTTACAAATTCTTTACTATCATCAGGAGTGACACTAACTCGGAGAGCCGACGGCAGAAATGCCATCGGCGACCTTAACTTGTCTTTGCTCTAAGGAGAATCACCAAGTATCACCAATTGAAGATCAAGAATCTCCTCATCAACATGGATATGGAAAGCCTCAAATATGGGAAAGGAAGATCCTGTACAGATACCAAAAAATTATTTAGAATCTAGAAGTTGGTTAAAAAAAAGGCCTCGTTAACTCTATCGAGCCATCTAGATGAAGAAGACTGCACGGTTGCTTTCAAGCCATATGTACAAGTTTGGTCCTACCATCACCATATGACAATCTGAATGAATACTTAGCTACCTATAAATTGGGATAGCCTTCAAGGCAAACCAATAACATTACATGCCGAATTGAATGGATCGATCGAATCTTTCGTAAAAACACATTTATGAGTATCTTTTTGGAGGTAAGTCCGATTTCTATTTGGATATTATGACTATAAACTCTTGTACTTCGAATAAAATTTTAGAAGTTTGATATTTCATCAAGTTTCAGCATACAATCCCAATAAACCTACATATTACATAAGTTAGAAGGACATAAATGGAAATACTAATACATAAGTCCGAAAGATAATGCCAGCCAGGAAGCACAATTGGAAAATGTGCTACCAAAAGAGTTCAGGCTTGTCCATCATCAGCATTCCTGGCTCCCTTGCTTGACGAAGTCTCGACTTCAGGCTGCTCTTCTACCATATTCGATATACCAAGCATCTAGCACAATTCAGCATAATCAGTAATCGCTTTATCCACATCCCAGCTAACGTGCTTACCTTTCCTATACTCATTCATAAGAAAGGCTCTAGTGGCTATTTCAACTTCCAGTTGGCAATTCTCTAGATGGTCTTCTAGAGAAGCAATCTGATCCCCAGAAGATTAATTTAAGTTTGCAAGCTCCTCCTCCAACGCGAGCTTCCCACGAACCATCTCAGCTAACTCATCTATTGCCTTTCCAACGGCCAAGTCGGTGTCTTTCTTCCCAACCCTCAAACTTTCGACTTCTCTGCGTAATGAAGTATTTGAGTCCAACAATGAGCTCACCTTTCTGGCCTATCTAATAGCTTCTTTTTTCTGAAAAATTGCACCTTCCAGACCCTTGAATAAATGAAATAAGTTTGCGTCAAATGAGTTATCCATAGTAAAGTATATAAAAAATTATATACCTGGAAAATCTGAGCCATCGTGTTCTCGGCTGCCTTTACTGGTCCAAGTTGCTCATAGCGTGTCCAGTCTTTAGGAAATAATAGACCCTCGCCAAGTGCCACCACCCTCGGATTAGAGAACGCAGACGAATCATCGTCTACCGACAAATGCTCTGGATGACCGTGTTTGCTGACCAACGGGGAGGGAGCATCAGGTAGATCGGTCTGGCTCGAGAAATCATCAGATAGGACTGTAGGGTTGTCAGCTAGCGATGTAAGATGAGAAAACTTCTTAGAATTTTCTTTCGCCTTTTTCCTTTCCAGAGCGTCAAGCGAAGACCCTACCACTCTTGACATAATTCGATGTACAATCTCACGTTCAATCGAGTTAAGTGGACCGACCAAAGGAAGATCAGTACCAAGAATTTCCATACCTCTCTTTATCATGATAATAGGGAATTTATCTCTTGGGAAATCGGATGGAATACCTCGTGATTCTGCTGAAATAAGATCCCACAAGCCACTAGAAGAAAGAACCTCTGCAGATAGAAGGAACTGACAGTCCCTTTAAGCCCCAGGTATCGCTACGATCTTTGAAATTCGCTCTTTCACAAACAAGCCTTCGACGGGCCGTGGGTTGATGTGAACACCTGCAAGAAAGTGAAATAAGGACCTTGAATCAGTAAAGCATGTCGAGAGTAAGCGATATACGAAGCTTACCGCATGACCATGCTGAAGGGGAACAATAATTTCCCTGTCGAATCAAATCGCCTGACGCAAGAAAATAGGACCCTTTCCAACCTTTATCTCCGAAGGAAAGTCCAATTATCAATCGATCGGTGTTCTTCCTTGCATTTAAGGAAAACCGACCTTTCTCGCCATCAGGCTCCCTTATAAAGTAATTGTGTAGCAGCTCCGGCATGCCAAATGACATATCGTGCTGCCCAGTCAGAACTTGGAGAATCAATAGCAACTGCCAAGAGTTAGGCATGAGTTGACTGGGTGCAATATCAAAATATTTCAGCACCATCCCAACCATTTGAGGAATCAGAAATCGAAAGCCATCTTTGAATGGCAACTCATAAAAAAAGGTCCAGTCTGGGACATTCCATGAAACCCTTTCATGCGGCCGTGGTAAACGAAGTTTAACAGACGCTGGAATACCATAGGAATCCCAAATTCTTAATAAGTCATTCTCCGTCAGCTTGCTTGGTATGTTCTTAGTGAACAAGTTATCACTAGCGCTTGGATGGCTATGTTCATAAAAACTATGTCCTGTATAGACACCGTCAAGACCTGGATCGGTCAGATCAATATTGATACTTGCACTTTCTGCTTCGATCACATAGGATGGGCAAATCCCCAGACCACAAACAAACCCCGCCAATGTTGGCCGGTCTGGACAATCCAAACTAGTATAATTATCTAGCAAGGAGTTTTCATCTAGATTGCTAGACCTACTCCTGCCTCTGGTCGGCCAAGGATCGATCGAAATTCCGTACGAAACATCACGATTATCGGTCAAATTCATTTTATTTTAAAAAACAGCTACTCGCTAGCAACTGAACTCTATGACAGATCAAACACTAGAAACACCGAATCAAAATCGATGCAACCACTGAAGAACTTAAAAAAAATGTTCGAAGGACACTCAAGAAGAAGATAAGAACTTGAAGAATGGAGGAAAGAAACTCACCAAAATCCTTGAGGCTCCTTGAAGACTACCCAAGTTGCTTGAAAAATGATTGATGAAGCTTTAAATAGTGAGAAATGGCGTGCTAAATGAGTTGAATACATAAATTCACGAATTTGTTCAAAGTCATCAACCAAATGTGTGCACTAGATGGACATATTATCGGCCGATTAATACTCTCTATAAGGTATGTCGCACGGTATAGTCGGATTGGCAATTTTCCATTTTTTAGTAGGCATATTTATCGGCTAACTACGCTTGATATGCCGTACGATTTGACATATATATATATAATCAACTTCATGCCACCAACTGGCATGCATACCATTGCATGCATGCACCAATGGCGTGCATGCCACCATAAATCTCCATAACCACTCGGTAACACATGCCGTGTGGTAATGGAAACCGCACGGTTTCCGAGCCGTATGGTCTATATTGTCAATATTTATGTGTTTTATTTAATTTATCTATATTATATAATATGAATAAATAAATAAAATAAAATTACATAATCGAAAATGCAACGATTTTTGAGCCATTCTATCTTCAAAAATCATGCGGCTTTCAAACAATCGATACTACAAAAAATCGTATGGCGATCAGCCATGCGAAAATTTACCAAAAACACATCATGTGGCTTTCGAGCCATAAGTCGTTTAGAACAGCTTCCAAGTCAAACGGTGCCAAAAACCACACGGCTTAAAAGCGAAGGACGATACAAAAAATCGTACAACTCAAAAAGCAGTGCCTCATTCTTTCAAGTGTCGCATGGCTAGGTAAGTGTGCGATAACATCACATAACTTTTTTTGGTCGGATGATTTTCATCTACCATCATAACGAATTCTACTACCACTTCAAACTATGTGATCAGATGGTTCGGCCTATGATCTAGACCCGCCTTCAACAAATAGGTGTGATAGATCTTAAAGCTCGAATTACTCTTTCATTCAAGTAGAACTCGTATAAAAGAGTGGGGGACTAACTGTAGTGGTAAAAATTGTTCCACTAGCCCAAATGGCCCAAGTCCAAAAAAGTAAGGCTCGCAGATGGCCCACCTGATAAACGCAACATCTTTTGCCGCAGTTCGTTATGACAATCGGGCCAAATAAGACCCACGTGTCAATTTGCAATCCCTAATAATTAACTTCAAGATAAATCATTTCACGATTTGACCAGATCAAATAGAAGTTATCCGAAAGAAAGTTGGGTATCTCAACCGAATAGATCTTATCAGTTCCAACCAACAGATCTCGCAGAGTCCTCGTCAATCCCGCCTAGACGGTTATCCCACTGCTATATATTTCGTGGTCAACCTTACGTTTAGGTACACAAAAAAGCAAATACTACTCTACACTAAGTTCTTCTTTCTTTCGGCATAGTATTCCCAGAATTCTTAAAAAGCTTTTCTGACTTAACCATCGGAGGGTCTTCGGACGGCACCACATCGGTGTCCTCTTGAGATATTTTTGCGGTCTTTCTTCTTCATTCTACTTTTTTTGCATGGTTGCTAGTGGCCTAACCGACTTGATTTTCTCAATTGTAGAATTTACCGTCTAC
Organism: Fraxinus anomala; assembly: GCA_903798345.1. Taxonomy (NCBI): domain Eukaryota; kingdom Viridiplantae; phylum Streptophyta; class Magnoliopsida; order Lamiales; family Oleaceae; genus Fraxinus; species Fraxinus anomala. Next base: position 1 of record CAIGRN010166589.1, on the reverse strand, counting down.
A
>CAIGRN010166575.1:0-18508 GCA_903798345.1 Fraxinus anomala | reverse complement strand
AACTTATAAGAATTTGGGATACTCATGTTAGTAAGGTTGGGTAAGTACACACAACTGACACAAGAAAGTATTGAAGACCAAATCTAACAGCTGAAGCAACATAGACGAAGTTCTTGAAATTACGTATTGCCACCACCTATATATGAAAACCGTGCACTCGAGAAAATAAATAAATTTAGCCACTTGAGAACTTGAAATTAGTAATTGCCATCACCTGTATGTGAAAATTGTGCAAGTGTCGAACACTAAATCTAAATAATTAAAATGTGTCCATAGTGCTCAACAGAAGGTTCCAATTTGTCAAGAAATACACAAATTATAAGTTCTTGCTTGGTTATGCACAAAAGCTGCTAAGTAGGAGCCAATTATTGGGTAGACTCACAATTTGTTTCTTTTGAGCCAGAAAAGCACTTATAAGTACACCCAAACATGCACTAAGACAGAAAACTGATACAAAACAGAATTTCAAACATGGAATACTATTGACCTGAACTGATTGGAACCCAGCAAGATGAAGGCAGACATACTGAAGCAGACACCCATGTCCTGCGCTGAGAACAAACCTATCCCTATTAAACCACTTAGGATTCCTTGGATTATATCTCATGACATGTCTGTACAAGAAATACCCAACTTCTGTCATCCCAAGAGCCATTCCGGGGTGCCCGGCTTTCGAGCTTTGAACAGCATCAACTATAAGCATTCTGATGTTGTCCACAGCCCTCTTGTCCACCAATTCTTGAAACTTTTCATCATTTTCACCACAATTTTCCCATTCAAGAGATGGGAATGCCCTTTTGAACTCTTCTTGCCATGATACCTTGTAGTTGGAGTCCTTGGAAAGAATAGAACTATTAACATAACTGTCTGTTTTGAGAGTGTTTCTGCATGTGAATGATTTGATGGAGTTTGCAGGCCTATTGCTGTTTGGTTTTGTTGTTGGAAGGTGAAGAGGGCAGGTTTTGAGGAGAAGGGAAGACATAGCCATGATTGGGGGTGAGGTGAAGTGAGGTGCCGTGGGTTGGGGTGGCAGGGAGAATATGTACATGGAGATTTAGAGTGCGTTTAATGGATATTTTTGAGGAAAAAAATATATTTTAAATAATGATATTAATAAGAAATATATAATTAAAAAGTAAAAAAAAGTATTGACGTGATGAAAAATATTATTTTATTAAAAAATATATAGTTAAAAATAAATTTTTAAAGAATGCTTATCGGGCTAGAGGGAACGTGTTGGTTTGCTAATAACATAGATGACAGATGTCGCCCTTTTTGGAAGGAAATGGTGCCGTGTGTAGATTGGAGTCTTTGACTTGAAAAGGAGAACTAGATTTTAAATTTTCTGAAAGTGACATGTAAAACGTGGATTTCTTCAAGTGCGACATGTAAAACGGATCTAGCACTTTTGACAGCTTAAAAAGGAAAAGTAATATTACTCGACTGGACGAGCAAACAATGACATTGAATTTTGTAACGTGCGTGTAATGATCCTTAGACGCAGTGTGAGGCAACATCATAGGTGCCTACCATTGTGAAGGTTGTTATACAATGAACTTCGATGGTATATTTTGACTCTTGTCAATATGGACTAACTATCGATCTTTTGTTGGTCCTGAGGGACGGAGGAGGCTATAAGTTAGTCGAAAACTGGTTATCCGACGTCGAATTAATTTTTGATTAATTAAAACAATAAAATAAGTAACTGTCTTAAACCAATTATGATTGAGTTTTGTCTAGAAGTTGCTTTTTGCATAGAATTTAATACCAAAAATTTTATTTATTTAAAGTAGGCGTTACTTGGGGGCTTAGGCCAAAAATAATATAAAATAAAATAAATTATGAGTTGAGACAAGTCTAAGACATCATATTTCTTATTCAGTGCTTATATGTATAATACACTTTCTAATTTTCATACATATTTATTTCTATGGTTGTTATCAATATTTTCCAATGTTGTTTTAAAATCAGATTGATTCGATTGAAAAATTAAGAACTATACTTAAATAGCCGGTCTGATTATATGCATAGAAAATAAGATTATGATGACGTTATAGATTCTTAAAATTCAGTTGTTGTGCGATCTTTCTTTTAATATTGATGAAAATTATGTACGTATCTAGATTTGAGTTGCAATTAAACTTTCAACTCTTGATCTTTAACCATAATCAAATTCGAAAACATTGGTGTTGCTGCCAAACGTGAAAAAGACTTCCATCAAGAATGTGTTCCATTATAACAGCAGCCCAATTTGTCCATGTTGATGCTTCAACTTATGAATCAAATGATCTGCATGGCAATGGGCCGAGCCGGCCCTTAAACCCACACTCGGCTCGTGGTGGCTCGACCCACGAGCTCGTGAACTCCCTAGCCGAGTCGCGAGCCCACGAGCTTTTTGAATACTTTTTTATCTTTTTTACGTTTTTTTTAAATTTTTCTTTAATTTTTCACGAGTTGCTAGCGAGCTCGGCTCGTCGGCTCACTTGCAGCTCGAGCTCGGATGGCTTGTGGCTCGTTTTTTCACGAGTCGAGTCAACGAACCGCTCAACTCGATTGATACCACTATGATCTATAAATTCGAGCTTTCCATGCATAACGTCGGTACAAATTGTCAATGAAACTTCTGCTAAAACTACTAAGATATTAGCCTATGAGAGAATCACAGAAGCATGGTCATAAGACTCGTAACGAACAGCAGTGCCATTCACTAGTGCAAAGGCCTTCCTTGGGACTGAATGCTTGGGCTGGATCAAGTGTTCTCCTCTAGGTTCCACTACCATGGAATTGGACCGACCCATTAAAAGCCCAGGCCCAGAAATGTATGACAGAGGGCCTATATCCCCCAGATGCAGTGTGCTCTCTTATTTGTTTGTGTTTCAGTTTTTAATTTTTTATTTTGAGGGTTTTATTTTTAAAATTGTTAAAAACGTTTTTAGTTTGTCATTTTGTAAAATTATTTTTCGAAATAGAAAACTAAAACCAGTTTGAAAATTTATAAAATTATTTTATAATATTTTATTCCATTAAATTTGATTATTCAATAAAAATATAACAATTGTATTTTATTATATTATCAATTAATACACACACACACACACACACATTCTCGCTACAAAAGTAAAATAAAATAAATAATAAAATGAGTTTAAAATATAGAAAATAAAATTTAATAACATTTATCCATGTTCACTGGTTTTTGCTTTAATTAAACATAAGAAAATTGAATGAAGTGCTAGAAACAAAACACGGCTAAGAAATGCTTTGCTTCTTTTGCCAAGGCCAATAATTAAAAAACATCCAAAGATATTTTTGCTGTCTATTTCCGACAATAAAAAGAGTAAAGTTTAGGCATAAATAAAAGCAAAAGGAGAAAAAATGGAAAAAACAAAAGGAGAAAAAATAGAAAAAAACTCAAAATTGTTGTAAATATAGTAGTATTTATGAATGACTTTTATACCCCTACAGTTCTAGTCATTATGACTGTTGTATCCCCTGTAACCTTAATTATTTCATATAAATATTGAATTTTGATTCTTAATAAAGCATATAAGTCTATTGACTTTTCTAGTTTTTTTTTTTTTTTTGTTTTTTTGTTTATAATACAATATCAACACGATTCTCTTAAAATCAAAGTAAATTAGTTAGGAGCTTTTTACAAAATCATTTATAACACGTAACGAAATTAATTTGTTTTTATCGATTTCATGAATTTTTTATATCACGTAGGAGCTCATATCACTTAAAAATTGTTGTGTATGCATATCACGTAAAAATTGTCGTGTCTGCACATCACTGAAGAGCTCATTCTATTTTTCAATACCGAAATCTAATTTGCAACAAATCATTCATTTTTCATAATGATTATGTTTTATGTTTTACTTTTTTTTTTTAAGGAAAAATTCGTATATAGAAGATTAAATATGACACATTTCAAAAATAAGAAATATGGTTTAAAATTTCAAAAATTAGATTTTTTAAATTTTATTTACAAAATAGTTAATTAAACATATATTTTATTAATTAAATATATTAATGTTACAATTCTATACAATTTGGTCACAAATGGTCATAATAAAAAAATTTATAAGTCACAAATTATTTTACGATCACAAATCAAAAATTTTATATCTCACAATTTATTCATTCGTCGCAAATTTATCAAATTAATATATCACATATTATTCATTTGTCATAGATCACAAGTTTTAAAAGCAGAACTTATTTTATGGTTACAAAATATCTAATTAATTAGTCATAAATTAATTTTCGATCACAATTTAACAATTTTTTAGATCATGTATTATTTATTAATCACAAATTATCTATTTCATTGGCTACATATTATTTATTAGTAACACATTAACCAATTTATTTGTTTCAATCAACCAAATAATTTGTGACCATCGTCACTGCTGCCAACACCCCATCACCACCACCACTATTTGTGACCACGATCACCATCACAACATCATCAAAATTGTCACTTCACCACCACAACTAGCACCGCTTCACCACCAACAAATCTAATCCAAAATCGCCAACACGTCACGACTGCCATCATCTCACCACCGTCGTCACTACATCAACCATTGCAGTCATCACCATCACCATTTCCAACCAACACTCCTTTACAAACTTGATAATAGGAAACCATCATGGTACCAACATCTCACTGCACCACCACTACTTGTACCATCACCGCAACCAACCACCGCACCAGCAGTCGGCCAAATGGTCTCCCCATCGCCAAGGTCCCTAGCTTCACTCTGTCAACGTCTCCTCCAACTGCTATAAATTGAATTGCACATAGAGTCCCTACCACCATCGCCTCACCGCCATCGCCACCGCCACCGCCAGATCCACTACCCCTATCAGCACCTCCACCTCTACCTGCACTACCAACAAAAATCACCATAAACCTCCAACAGCACCAAAATATGGAAAATTACCACCACTACTCCAACAACCAAAACCACATCACGTTATTGCTATATCTACCACCTGCACCAACTACCCATAGCACCACCATACCATCGAACTGCAGCAGCGACAGGGATGAAGCAGCTCTATGAAGTTCACATCGCCGCGCTGCGATGCGCTCAAGCGAGGTTGCTGCAATGGCATCTCAGGGACATCGACGATCTAAGGGTAGAGAGATGGCGGTTAAGAGAGAATGGAGAGGAGAGAGAGATTGATTTTATGATTTGAATGGGATAGATAGGGTGGGGCGTGTGTATCTAAAATAATTTATATTATTATTATTATTAATATTAATATATTGATTTATAATAATTAAATTAATATATGATTTTTATATAAAAAAAACATTAGATCTCATTTTTAAAATTGAATCTTACAAAATCTGATTGGATGTAATTTCCACTTTTTATAATGCATGTCTGTAATGAAGATTCTTCAAGTTCCAAATGTTGTCGTCAATAGTATAAATAATGTTTTCGTCAATTCTTTGTTTGTATATATTCCGTTTTACAAGATTGGAATGGTATAATATTTTTTATATGCCCATTCTTATTTGAATGCTCAAACAGTCGCTGACCATCATTGTGTGCCAATATCTAATGTTATGATTATGCAAAATATCTTTTAATTATTATGCATATTATGCATGAAAATTATTAATCTATAGATTATTGTTGGGCAAATTTTAATTCATAGTGTATGTCATTATTACTCTAATCGTAGATGTTAGATCTGTCTAATACAAATCATTTGTTATTACTCTTGAAGTAACACAACATTATAATTAATATTAAATAAGAATATTGATTGATGTTTAGGTAAAAACACAAATTAAATTACTCTACTTCTTTACGTATATATTCTTCTGTATACATATTTATATATCGATGTTCTATTATGTTTTATTTACTCCCAAATAACATAATTAAAAATTTTGTTTCTATTCATGAAGCGTAAATTCTTATACAATTTATTATTTCAAATAATAATATGTTATTGTTCACAAAGAGCATGACAATACAATTCAAATATTCCAGAATAATATTGATATGTTGCTCTTTAAGAAGCGATAATAAAATATAACGTGCTCTGGAAATAACACACAGTTAGAAAAATATATCATATGTAAATTTTGAATTTGTGTTATCGTTCAAGAAAAAAATATAACTCATGTCACGTTGACATTGATTAATTATCTATTTGATTAATTATTATTTGAGTCTATAATATTTAATTATATTCTTCGAAATGAAGTATTAAATTATATCTTATACTGTACCAGAAGTTCACTTTTATTTTATAGTTTGGCATGACCAGTTTGACCATCATCAGATTGATAATTATGTGAAATTAAAAATTCAAATGGATATTCAATAAAAAATCGAAAGATTCTTCAATCTAATGAATATTATTTCTTCTCTTTTCTTCTCTTTATCGATATTTGATCATTAAACATCACTGGCTAAGATAGGGACTGAATTCCCTATATTTTTGAAAAATAATTAGAGTGATAAATGTGGCTCATCATCTTCCACGTCGAAAATCTAGATATTATTTGTATCTAATAGATTTGATACATATACTAAATGATTGTATGGTATTCGCAATCTGAAATTTGGGAAATTATTTCTCAAATTTTAAATTGTGAGCATAATTTTCAAATTATACAATTAAAACAGTTTGTTTTACTAATGCTAGTGATCCTCAATGTCAATCTTTTAATAAGTGTTAGTTGAGATATCGATAAATGATTTAATATTATTACTTGTTAAATGCCTCTAATTAATTTAGTTGAGAACAAAATACTTTCCATTTCTATTTAAGGATTGCTATTACGCATCATGCCAAAATCAAAGTTCTTCATGTTATAATTGAATTATGGTCAGAGTCTAATTTTTTCATCTAATTATTTTATTAGTATAGTAAATATAAAATCAATATATCACTATGCATTGAGATAGAAAGTAAAGAATATTGATAATAAATGCATAGTAATCCCAAATGGGTGATATTTTATATTCTAGTAAAAATGATTGTCAATTTGATTGGACAATTCTCTTAACATTAGGGAAATTAATTAAAAAGGTGAAAATAATGTACAAATGCATCATTATCCTCGCAAAAGATAATTCGAATAAGAAGTTTGAAAGATTTATTTAGATACATTTACTGACAAAAGAAATCAACATATCACACATCAGTTTTAAATGCTCCAGGAAGGATTGATGTCCTATGAGGACAATTCATTAACATTATATTTGATATATTTATGGTACGCCCGAAGTGTAATGGTATTCAATTCTAATACAAAAAAATCTCCAAACAAAAATGGAGCAATTAACAAATATGATCTCATTAAGGAGGTACATACTCTTGATGAGTATTTAGATAAACAAAAATTATAAAATCCCAGAAGATGTCCAGGTACATGATATGTTAAAAATTGAAATATCAATACGTTATATCATTTTAGAAAATAATATAATAGAAAAAGATAAAAAAAATTGTCGACAATACTTTTGTACATGATGTACAACATCATATAGTGAGAAATTGAAATAAATGCGTCGAAATATATCGATCCAAGAAGTGGTTGGCGAAATAAATGGAAGCAATCATAGCAAATTGAATTTACTACAGAAACCTGAAGTTTCTGGACCTACAGTCCGAACACCCAAAAGTGTGTACTTATGCGAAATAAAAATAGAAAAGTGAAGATGTGATATGAAATGTACTACTTTTTATATAATGAATTTCGCGAAAACTTGTATAAATAGATAAGTTATCGTGAGGAGAATGTAACAAGTATCTATTAGTGTGATAATGCATGAAATTTGATATGCATATAATAAATTTGATCAAAGACAACCCTTCGGCATGACTATTAATGTAACATTGAAATATTTAATATGCCTAAAGCATATAATTCAAGTAATATAAAGCTGAGGGTGAGTAAATAAGCGTTGTACTTTTTTTTCTTTGACCAATGTTTTGTCTCATTGGATTTTATTGGCAAAGATTTAATAAGACAAATTTTATGGTGTATTCGAAAGAACTGTACTTTTTTTCCCTTTAATATGATTTTTCTCACGGGGTTTTTCTAATACGGTTTTAACAAAATATATTTTTGTGTAATGAATGTCCATAATATACAAGACATTTACCCTCAAATTAATACCATGGCATATATGAGATTCCGAAGAGATCAATAAGAGCTATTTTCTGAATCATCGCGTTACTACAATTATCAAAGATTGATAAAATATCTTGTATGAAGACGATGTTATTTGAAAATGGTACAAGACAATATAAGACATATTTTCACCAAAATTACAATATTAAAGGTATTGACGTACAAGACAATTATGAATTAATAGAAGAATTGAAATCAAAGGAAGTAGTTGTACTCTTTTTCATTCGATCAAGTTTCGTCCCACTGAATTTTTATGACGAGATTTTAATGGGGCAGCATTTATTACTCCAAATCATTTGTACTAATTTTCATTTGTTGGCATTTTTAATCCTAACGAGTTTTTGTCAAACAATTTTTCAATGAAATAATTATTGTGTAAATAGTAATTCAAGGGGGGATTGTTATAAGTATAGTAGCATTTATGAATTATTTTTATATCTGTGCAGACGTAGTCATTATGCTTGTTGTATCCATTGTAACTCTAAATATTCTCTATAAATGATAAATATAGGACATTGGTTCTTAATAAAATACACAAGTTTATTGACTTCTTTATTTTTCTCTTTTTTCCTCTTTAGTTTGTAACAAAAATCAATAAAACAAAAGAAATTGTCAACTCATGCAATTGAATCGAAACTGTAGTTTTTAAATTGTTAATTTGGATTCAAGTGGCTTAGATTTCAATGCCTCAAAATCGAATCAAACTATTTCGGAATGGTCTAATTTTGATTTCGTTAGTTAAATCGCCTTGAAACTACTTGAGCTGTTAAAAAAAAAAAAAATAGCCATCGTTTGTTCACCATTATTAAATGAAAATAAGCTTTTGAAGAACAATTTTTTAGAGATTGTGTTGTTAAAAAATAGGATTTTTTTTTGAATTTTCGTGCAAAATATTTTATTATAAGAATGTATAGTTGAAAATGAGTTTGAATTTTTTTTTTTTTGAGGTATAGGTGCTTATTTCATCCACGATATATTATTGATTAGATTAATTTATTCGGCATATTTACTTGATATTTGACTTTTATTGGCTCTTTAGGAAAATTATAATCTATTTATAAAAATACTTCTCTTATCTAGAGAATGAGTTGCTAGCTTAAACTTTATGGTTGAACTTGTGTTAATTTTGGTTTAAGCTTGCATTGAGACAAACATATGAATATTGTAGCGATTAAATTTAGATGATTTCAATTTTCGTGTTAAAATATTTATTTTTTCACTTGTTTGAAATATGTTATTTTTATTTTGCTAAATCATGACTTGAAAACCAAATCAAACCGCCAAAAAATGGTTTGATTTGGTTTGGTTTGAATGAAATGATTGGCTTGATTTAGAATTTTTTTCAAACCGTTTAAAATGATTCGACTTGAAAATAGTTAAAAAATCGTTCAAATCTGACCGTGTTCACGCCAAACATGTTTGGCACAACTTAAAAGTTTTTTGTTTAGGTGGTGTTTGTCTGAATTAGCTTTACCCAATAAGTATTTATAATTATGTATAGTTTAATTTCACTTTTTAGTAAATTTAAGCCAGATTACTTTTTATCTACATATTTTGAGGGACTCGTAAGAACTACTTACTTATTCACCTCTAATTTTATCTATTTTCAATTTAAACCATTTATAAAAACTTGTGTAACATACTCTTATAGGAGATTCAGAGAGAGCTCACAATAAGAGATAAATGCGATATTTTCACAAGAAATACGATTTATTCGATAAATATTTAATTACGAATACGACTTTTATTTATAAAAATAAAGAAGCAATTTGAAAAAAATTTCCTTCTGCTTAAAGAATTCATAATAACAATAAAGAAAGTCATAAACCATTAATGAGAATAAAGACATTGACAATGTCATAAACCATTAATGAGAATAAAGATGTTGACACAAGAAAATGGACAATGCTACACATACCAAATGTTTTACCTAATTTTTGACATAATCAACACATGGCGGCCCCCTATTGATTATATCAAAAATTATGTAATCTATTTTGTACAAATAGATTATTCCCAAGTAAATTATCGATTTTCTTTGTCTTTTCATATTTTTATTGTATTTAATCTTTTGTCATGTTACATATTGTCAACCTTATTTGTTTGATTCCTCCACCCTGAAAGTCTTCCTTCATAAAGTTCCCTTCTTCACCTAAAAGTCAGAAATAAATGCTGGTTAGATGAAAATTGTGTACCTAATCTTCTTGTACAAAACAAAACTAACGTTCCAAAGAGTAGTAGTTCAATTATTATGTCACATAGTTACACTTATGGGGTATGTAATGACAATTGCCTTCATCTAATTTTTTTAGTACTTTTGTCACACTAGTGCCACGGAAGTCTATTGAAGGCATATTGGCTCATTCTGTTGCGAGGCTAATCGAAGCAAAATTATTTTTAACACAATTTGTAAGTAATTTATTTTAAATTTTGAAGAAATATAACTTGGCGGGCAAGATGTCTCAAAATCTAGTTAAGCTCATGTTTAATAACTATTATTTGACAAAAATAAAGTTTTGAATAGTGATTTTTTAGAAAATGTATGGTTAAAAAAAAGGAGAATTTTTGATTTTTCGTACAAAATATTTTATTTTGTGAATGTGCGATTGAAAATGAGAATGTAAAATAAAGAATTTTGAAATAATGATTGTCAAATATGGGCTAAGTTTTAGTCCAAATATTGAAAATAATCAATTTTTTATTTTAAAAGTTATTATTGTTATAGGTTGCCGGTATGCCATGGTCCAACCGATGAAGCATATGCCAACCAAATAAACAAGGATTAAACTGGTTGCACATAATCAATCACATGGGCTATTTCTAGGTAGGGTTGGCAATGGGCCGAGCCGAGTCGGCTCAGCTCGTATGCTCACGATCTCGGCCCGGCTCGTGAGCTCGTTAAATTATTATTATTATTTTTATTTTTTAAAAAGATATATATTTTTTCTAAAGAAAAAAAACGCTTCACAAAGACGAGTCGCTTGCCCGTGGGCGAGCAGAGCCATAGGGAGTTGGCCCGCTCGGGCCTGTCATTTGACGAGCTCAAGCAGCCCATGAACCTAGTTTTCACTAGTCGAGTGATCGAGTTGACGAGCCGTTCGACCCGTTTGCCACCACTATTTCTAGGTGCTGAAATTGCGATTTTTGATTGGAAATTCTTTTATTTCTTTTTTAATGGTCCATGAAATTTTGTCAATAGTATATCTGTATAAAACCCGGCTAATGACCCTATTTCGATGGTAGATCTGAATAAACAGAGACAGGCTGAACGAACCAACAACCCGACAGAGACTTCTGCTTTGGAGTGGCGCTGGTTGTACATGACCACACATGAGCCTTGTGCTATCAGGGGTCCCATCAAAATCCTTTGCTTTGAGTCACAGTATGGGCCTCCCTTGGGACAGTTTGTCCCCTGTTATTGGCTGCCCAGATACGGCCAATAACCGTCACCCCTTAAAGACCCTGTATAAAATAAGAATAATTGCTTGAATGACTTCTTTTGAGAACTATAAGAAAAACATATTATTACTTTTTGGAGCGTTCAAAGTTATATCTGAAAGTGTTTCTTCCACTTGGCAGTTTCATTTGGGTCTCTTCGTTAATGTCAAACTCAGCGAGTAGATAAATTTCCTTATATTCTATCGATCATAGCATCATTCTTTAAATTCTTTTTCTTTTCTGTCTTTCATTGCCCAACAGTAGTTTTGAATTGTTTAAAATTCATTCAGTGACGCTTTTCCATTTGTCCTTGTTTAAGCCCCCTTTTTTGAATAGATTTGATATGAAATTGATTTTCTTCAGGGTGTCTGGTTAGAAATTAGAAAAAAGTTATAGATTTTTAAAGTAGAAAATGTGTGGTTGAAAATTATTTTCAAATACACACACACACTCGTTCTTGGAGTTAACTGTTGAGCGCAAGAAACAGATGGGATTTCTGAGCAGTCTCTTGGGAATTTTTGGTTTCGGAATAGGGTTTCTTATTGGTGTTTTATTTGGATTCTACTTCTTCATTTATTCTGAAAATAAAGATGTTGAGGTAAGGTTTTTTCTAATTCACTGATACATTTGAAAGTGTATATGATATGTTTATGTTCCTTCTTCTTTTTTTCTTTTTTCTTTTTATGTTTTTTGTGATTAATTGTTTGTTTTCTGAAATCCATTGCAAGTGAATCATAGTACGACTGGAAATTTGCCATATCTGTCTTGGGAAGCTAAACATTCTTTAATTGTCATCTTACTTTTTGAATTTTTATGGGTTCTTTTAATTGCATTCGTGATAAAGACTAGTTATGGTTCTTGATTTCATTTTGATGCTATTCCTATTGGGGAAGAAGGCTGGTTTGTTCAGTAATCTGACATATTTGATTAGAATATAAAGTGTCTAGGAATTTAGATGCATTTAGTCAAGAACTGCTCTATTATTTTTATTAATAGTTTGATCATCATCGTCGTCGTTCAGATTATGGTATCTAATCAACTGAGACCTAGTCATTGTTCAGTTTTTAAGAAATAGATTTGCTAATGGAATTACATATTGGTTCAATTTATGATATCAAAAAATGCTCGAGAAGTGTAATTTTTTTTTTTTTTCATCTTTATGAGTCAATATTACAATGTTGAATCCGGGGAGTGATCGAGGGATCAAAACTAGCCTCTTGTGATCCACTTTTCTAAATAGTAGATTGAAAGTGGGAATATCATTTTTTTTTCTGCAAAGAGAATAAAATTGTGCGATCTCAGAATTGTTGTTTTATATTTAACATTTGACTCACATTTTTACCTTTCGAGTGGATGTTGCTCTCACATCGAGGATTAATCACTAGAAATCTGTATGTTCTTGTTCTTTATGATTTCTTTATTGTCGTTCTATGAGCTAGGGACTAAGATTTAATCCATAACCAAGACATGATTGAACTTCTTGGTAGCATCCGGATGGCTCTTATACTTAATTTATGCTACATTTAAGTAATTTTTTTTTTTAAATGTTTATATTCTTGATTGTCTGATCATACATTGTTTAGTGAAGTAATTGTATTACTCACTGAAAATATGCATGTTCTGAGTTTTGTACTCGTAAAATTAATTTCAGGATCCGATTACTAGTCCACTTTCGGAGCTTGAAACAACTTCATTAGAAGATCTAATGCCTGAGATTCCTTTGTGGGTAAAGAGCCCTGATTATGATCGAGTGAGTATTCCATTTTGCAATAAAAGCCTTCTATGTGGTCTCTTTTTTCCCCCTTGAAATCCTTCTATGTAGTAATTATTATTTACTTTGTGTAACCTGTTTTATTTTTTGTCACTTAACTTTATGATGCACCATTTTCTGATATGCAGGTTGATTGGTTAAATAAATTTATCTTACATATGTGGCCTTTCATTGACAAGGTATTTTTATAACCATGAGATTTCAGTTACTTGGCCGAGCTGGTGTATTTCATCTAATGCATGATATACAGGCCAGTCATAGCATAATTAGAAGCACGGCAGAGCCTATATTTGCAGAGTACATAGGGAAATTTAAGATAGAATCAATTGAGTTTGAGAATCTAAGCCTTGGAAATCTTCCACCAATAATTCATGGTGAGTTTCTTCTCATTATCTTTGGTTAATGCTATTGAATGTGTTATATTTTCCGCTTAATTATCACTACTAGCTGCTTTCTAAGTATCCTCCGTTTTACTTTATCGCTTTCTTCCTGTTTTAATAGTCAACAATTATAGGATAGTAATCTGAGAGAATTATGAAGAACATGGACATTTCTTTTACTAGGAAATTTAGAACGATAAACGGTGCTTGAATGTTTATTTACTTTTGGGAGGAAACAAGTATTATCTTATGATGTTTGCAATGTTGTACATACGGGTAAAAATTTTAGTTTCGGTCCCGATGTAATTATATATGACTTTAATTTTAAGATTTTGAAGTAGAATTACATTTTGGAAGACAGTTTGTTGCTAATTTTTCTTCATTTCTTGACAGGTCTCAAAGTTTTTGAGACAAATGAGAGAGAATTGGTAATGGAACCAGCTTTCAAATGGGCTGGAAATCCAAATATCATTGTGACACTAACAATTTCATCTGTACAAGTCACAGTTCAGGTCAGTGAAGCTTGGAGAATTTTTCCTTGAGAGGGAAAGATTTTATTGAATCTGTGTGCAGAGAATACATATTTCTTCGATGGACTGACATTGCGTCTTTTTAGCTAGTGGATTTGCAAGTATTTGCCACATCACGGATAACTTTGAAACCACTTGTACCTACTTTTCCATGTTTTGCAAACATAGTTGTGTCTTTGCTGGAGAAGGTAAGCAAACTGTTTTCAAGATTGAATCTACCTTTGATTTTTCCTATTCTTCTGTTAATTGGAGGAATTTATCATTTTCTCTAAATCATCTTTTTTTTGTTCAGCCACATATTGACTTCGGAATAAAAATTTTGGGCGGTGACATTATGTCCATTCCTGGTCTCTATCAATATGTTCAGGTAGCATATTGGTTTTCCTAAGATTGGAGCAAAAGATAGATTTTTGCCATTTTCTCTTTTAAGCTGTGTTATCTGATGGCAGGATACTATCAAAAAAGAAGTATCAAATCTTTACCTTTGGCCAAAGTCTCTTGAAATACCAGTCCTCGATGCTTCAACGTGAGTGGCTTCTCTTAAATCACAGAACTTCTGGTTATTAATTCTTCTAAAAATTTATAGTTTTTATATTCTCAATTTTAAGTGAGTTCAACTTCCAAATCTGAGATTTATTGTTCTGTTTTCTCGTGATTTCTCCAGAGTGTCCATAAAGAAGCCTGTTGGAATATTGCGTGTTAAAGTTGTTTGTGCAACAAAGCTTCTGAAGATGGATTTACTTGGATTATCTGATCCATATGTTAAGCTAAGGCTTGGTGGAGAGAAACTGCCATCTAAAAAGACCACGATCAAGAAAAAGACATTGAATCCAGAGTGGAACGAGGAGTTTAAGCTTTCTGTGAAGGACCCTCTGTCTCAGGTTCTTCATATAGATGTCTTAGACTGGGACAAGGTTTTTCCCTTAATCTTATCTGTTAGCATTTGTTTATGACATAATTTAATGTGAATTTGATAGAACTGGCTAGTTTAAAAGAAGAAGAAAAAGCTAAAATCTTGTTTCATTACGCTGTCCAACGTGTCTGTTACTGCGTACCAAATGATCAAGGGCGAAGCCTAATATGAGGGGTAGGAATCGAATCCGCGACAGGTCTAATGACTTGGTTTACAAGAAGAGTGAAATCATAAGCATGGAATCGGACAAGCAACTGAACTGCCTTAAGAAAGGGTAATGTTTATGTATCCTGAAGTAATGAAGGAAAACAGAGGATGATGATGAAGCTGTCAACTGTCGAATCAAAACAATATTTCTAAATCACATTTTCTTAGTGCTAGTGTTTTTTTTTCCCTTACCTAAGCTTTTGTTGTCTTGAGACGCCATAATCTCTTAACTTTCGTATGGTCAATCATGGAACTCGTACTTTTGCCTTTTATTTTCTTGTTGCTCGTAATCACAAATGAATTTCGCTGCAAAGCTTATTACCAGTACGAAAATCTTTAATTAGTAAATGAAGTCATGAAAACGTATCGCTGACATTGTGAAAATCTCTAGGTTTTGTACATGATAGTTATTGTCTTCTTATTAAATGGATCATATTTAGTTGTAGATGCAAGATAATTTCATGTTAGGTTCAGAACATGAAAATAATTCGTATATCCATTCCTCTTTAATGGTATTATTATTTACAGGTAGGGGCACATGACCGGCTTGGGACTCAGTTAGTTCCTTTGAAACTGCTGACTCCCAACGAGACTAAAGAATTAGTACTTGACTTGCTTAAGAATACAAGTATTAATGATCCTCAAAGCAAAAGGCAAAGAGGGCAGATAACGCTAGAGCTCACATATGCTCCTTTCAGAGATGACCTTGAAAGTTTCAGTGGCTTTCTGGATGGAATTGCTCGGAATGATAGTCTACTCAACAGGGCATCCAGCAGTGTAAGCCCAAAGGGAGCAGGTTTACTTCTACTTACAGTTCAGGGAGCACAAGATGTCGAGGGATCACGTCACAACAATCCATACGTGTTGGTAATCTTTCGAGGCGAAAGAAAAAAATCAAAGGTGATGTCGAAAAAAATCCTCCTTTCTCTGCTTTATAACTTTTAATTATTGTTTCTCATTCAAAGAAAGAATTGAACGCAGTTTGACTTGGAATACTTGAAAATTTAGGTTTACTGACATTATTTTTTCATTCTATTGTGTTGGGAACAAATAAGATGTTAATTCAACTAATGAAATACTGCATAGCAACAGAATTATGAATAGCCACTCCATTCTTGTTTCTCTTTCTAGTCTTTCCTTCCTTCCTTCATTTTCATTTTCATTTTCATTTTCAATTATGTTATAGCATTTATGAATGGATATAAAGCAATACTTTTGCAACATGGTTTCTTGGTGAGTTAAAGTAAATTTGGCATATTCAGATGATTAGAAGAACTCGTAATCCAATGTGGAATGAAGAGTTCCAATTTATTCTTGAAGAACCTCCTTCACAGGATAAAATTCAGATAAAGGTTATGAGCAAGCGCACGGTCATTGGTTTCAATTCGAAGGTACTTTAGGAATATTCTATACTTATTTACTCCTTTTTCTTTTCATTTTCGCTCCTCTAAATTACGATAGCTAAAGTGCTCATAATCTAGAACTCTTACATTATGCAGGAATCTTTAGGTCATGTGGACATTGATCTTGGTGATGTTGTGCACAATGGACGTATCAATCAGAAATACCATCTAATAGATTCGAAGAATGGAGTGATACATGTCGAGGCACGGTGGAAAACCATATAAAGAAAAGCTCATGACGACATAATAGATGCCATAGATTAGGTAAATTTGTTTTTAACTGAAGAAGTTCGGCATGATCATATAAGAGATATAGAACAACACAAGTTAAGAAAACCACAGAACTATACATAATGTTTGTGCTTTTTCTCTTTGAAGCACAATTGTAATTAATTTTACTATGCATAATACAATTTTTTTTTAAACATTTGTCGTATTAGATGAAACAATAACTTCTTTAATACTTTCTTTTGAGGTTTGTAGTTTCTACTAATTAGTAGTGTCCAATACTACATGTCAAACATTCATTCAGTGTTATTTTTCACTAATACATTCAAAGCCTTTTTTTTTTTTTTTTAAAAATAACTTTCTCGCATTGGCTTCACAAATTTATAAAAGTTTTGAATTTTACCAAGTTACTCTTCCATTTAGTTTATACATGTATTTATCTTGATATATTTGTTGACTTCGAAAAATGGAAGTTAACAAATTCTCTGCCACCTCCTTGCCTAGTCACCTCTCTAAGCCCTTTTTCCATTACTGGAGCTCTGGTAGAGCAGCTTCACGATGTAAAGACTTAGATCATGAAGATCAAGAATTTGGCTTGAGTTTCTGATATTACTTGCTTATGAAATTATAGGTATTTATATATTTCTCAAGCCTATGGACTTTCTAGTCTTTTTACTTTTCTTGAACACGTGTCGCCTCGCCTCGCCATCTGAGGATCCTTAATAGATTGCAATTCTAGATGATTTTATAACGTGTAATACTTTTATATAGTTCTGGTTTTGCTTTCACAAGATCATCTAAGGATTCGTTTGGTATGACTTTTGCTTCTTATAGAAAGAATTTATGGAAAAAGCTACCTTAATTTTTATTTGAAAATTTATTTTTGAAAGAGCTTCCTATTCCGGAAGCGTTTTTAGAAGAAATCATATTGATTCAATTTTCTCTAAAAGCTCTTCTAACTAGAAAATACAATTTTACAAAATTAGTCAAAAGATACTGCCATGTGGCTAAAAGGATATATGTGTGGGGACAAGATATTTGAGTGTTCCATATAGCTTCGGTTGTTGCATACTTGCTTGGTTTTGAATAATCCCAAGTGAAAATATTTGTAGGTAAAAGTTAGACTTCGTAAAGCCAATTCTCGTTGCAAGCTTAGGGTTCAACCTTGCTTCGAACTAGAATTTGGGAGGGTGGTCCAATAGCTTCACTTCGGTGAAGTGACTATAGCGAAGCTTATTCAAGCCTTATTTTGTATTGGCATCGTTTTGATTGGTTAAGTGGCTTCCTGCTTTACACAAGTTTGGTCCTGGAGTCCTTGTTGGACTATTTCATGCCATGTGGGTTCAGGACGTACAATATTTATTTTTCTTATAAAAGTAGAAATAAATGGAACTAAAATTTATAATGGAGAATCAGACAATATAATCTCAGATTTTTCTGAGTGGAAATTACATAAAACCAGTTG
>CAIGRN010166558.1:0-14190 GCA_903798345.1 Fraxinus anomala | reverse complement strand
TTCGGTTCTTAGACTATATTAATTTTTTGGACAAAATTTATTTACAAATTTGGGCCAAATTGTTATTAATCAAATTCTTGGGTACTTAAATGATTTTTTTTTGGCTTATTTTGGAGTAATTTTCTTGATGGACTGTTAATAATCTAAACAGCCTACTGTTAACCGGACTGAATAGCCGACTGTTAACTGTCTAAATAGCCGACTATTAACCGAACATTGCTATCTGTTCAGGTTTTTGGGGACTGTCTGAACAGTGATGACTGTTCTGAAAAGGTTTGAAGGTGTTCGAATGGTCACGAACAAGTCTATAAATAGCACACCATTTTCATTGCGTTTATTCTCTGCATTGAANCTGTTCAGGTTTTTGGGGACTGTCTGAACAGTGATGACTGTTCTGAAAAGGTTTGAAGGTGTTCGAATGGTCACGAACAAGTCTATAAATAGCACACCATTTTCATTGCGTTTATTCTCTGCATTGAATCTTATCCTCCCCCTCTCTCTCGTTCTGATATTCATTTCGAAGTAAGTACACTTCATTAAGTTCGTTGGAACTCCTGCATATTGCTGTGCTGCTTTCGTAGGAGACGAAATTCGTTCTATCATAGGAAATGATTGCTGGACACCTTTAGCACCTTTTGAAGATAGCAAATTCGTTTTAAGGAAACATCATGAATTCGGTGGGCTCGAATTAATACTGTGATCTTGTTGATAAATCTGCTTACATTGTCCAAGGTAATTCTGTCAAACTTCGAAGGAGACATTTTATATTGGAGAAACAACAGATTTAACTTTTTCTTCTTCGTCATTACTATGCAATCCTTTGTATCGAACTTGTCATTAGAACTTCCATCGAACCACTAAGACAAACACAAACCGTTAAGCATAGTGTTCCATTTATGTTAGTTTGAGGAGACTTATTCGATGAATACTGTATATTTTCGGGAAAAAAAAATGACATCAACAGTTTTCTTAATTTATTTTGTTTTTAATCAGGTGATAGAGTATAATAGGTCATGTTCAATTCTGTATACCGAAGTCCACATTAATGCATGCAGACTCCAGCCTTGTCCTTACTAGTGACTGATGGTATGAAATTAGTTCATATATCATTTACGCCTTGAAATTCTGTGCATCCCTCCTGCTTTTATTATAACTTTCCAAGGACTGCATATGGAGATCCAAGTCGAGAGACATAAATTTAACAAGTACGATCGCTACTGGGACGTAATAATCACTGCTCATGCAGAATGTAGAAACAAAGATGAAGCCATAATACACATATTAAAGCATCAAATTGTTGTGCTGCTTTCGTAGGAGACGAAATTCGTTCTATCATAGGAAATGATTGCTGGACACCTTTAGCACCTTTTGAAGATAGCAAATTCGTTTTAAGGAAACATCATGAATTCGGTGTGCTCGAATTAATACTGTGATCTTGTTGATAAATCTGCTTACATTGTCCAAGGTAATTTTGTCAAACTTCGAAGGAGACATTTTATATTGGAGAAACAATAGATTTAACTTTTTCTTCTTCATCATTACTATGCAATCCCTTGTATCGAACCTGTCATTAGAACTTCCATCGAACCACTAAGACAAACACAAACCGTTAAGCATAGTGTTCCATCTATGTTAGTTTGAGGAGCCTTATTCGATGAATACTGTATATTTTCGAAAAAAAAAATGACATCAACAGTTTTCTTAATTTATTTTGTTTTTAATCAGGTGATAAGAGTATAATAGGCCATGTTCAATTCTGTATACCGAAGTCCACATTAATGCATGCAGACTCCAGCCTTGTCCTTACTAGTGACTGATGGTATGAAATTAGTTCATATATCATTTACGCCTTGAAATTCTGTGAATCCCTCCTGCTTATATTATAACTTTCCAAGGCCTGCATATGGAGATCCAAGTCGAGAGACATAAATTTAACAAGTACGATCGCTACTGGGACGTAATAATCACTGCTCATGCAGAATGTAGAAACAAAGATGAAGCCATAATACACATATTAAAGCACGGCAATTTACAGCAATGAACATTAAGGTACATTTTCCTTGGCTTTCTTATCGCATTCCGAGTGTTGTACTTTAAACACTTGGCGTAACTTCTTCACAGCTTGATGAAATATCTTGATTTTAATCTGGCCTCGAGTTGGAGGGAGATTTACCTTGTGTTTCTTTGGGGCCTTGGCATTTTCCTCATTCTTGGCCATTTGCAGTTGAGTTATATATACTTGGAGCTGATGAGAAGCAGCTATGATTGATGAATAAATTTATTAAATCCAAGATCTCAGGAATTAGTATGAAATAAACCAAAAAAGAGAATATTATGCCTGGTTATAGGGCTGTGTGTGTCATCCAGGAGAATGAAGCTCAATTTATAAGCTACGGAAATTCATGGGGAACATCATGCTTGCATAAAGGTACACACAAGGATAAATGAGAGAGGTGATGCTTTAAAATTCAAATTTGCTAAGGGTTCAATGAACCCACTTTTAGCAAAATTCACTCTAGTCGTTTAACAAGTTTAAACTCTAGTCATTTTGTTCATATCTGTTAGACTGTCAATTTTCAATAAGAAATATCAATGGAATGATCCAACTTAAAGTCAAAGTTGAAGTTTAGTTACCAACACTACGTCTCATTGAAGGAATTCGTGACGACCAATTATCCAAGTAGTGTCTCTTCTGTGCTTTGTCTTGAGACAAGACCAAGTCTATGACCTCATTGAGACATTATCTTTTTGACTATCCATATTCCCCACATATCCAATGTTCCCCATGATAACGACACCCAAGGCACAATATAGCGTACGGAAGAACAGAAAGGAAATTGGTCTTCAGTATTTTAAGACAAAGAAATATAGAAAAGTCTAATAACAAATTTGGTGCAGAAAAAGAGGAACAATGGGGGGACTGTAATTCGACATGATTGAGGTTTCAGTTTGACACCCCGTGAGATCCACTAGATTTACTGTTCTAATTCCACCAACACGCAAAGAAAAGGGGAGGACCCGAATAGAATTGCAATATAACAATAAACTTAAGCCCATGTATGAGCTTCGTCGTCTAAAAACTCAATTTTCTCAAATTTATTTTTAATTAAAGATTCTCTCAATAAAATAAATTTGTACATAAATATTAAAATTGTTCGTGTGAAATTAAAAGTGTAAATCTATCATAGCACCATTGATGTTATACATTTGCAGATATTGTCATTCTTCTTTATTGTTATCAAGTTGTGATTTATTTATTTGTACATCAATATTTTGTGCAACGGATTCCTATTTTTCTTTGCGCGAATTACTAGAATTTGTAAAAATTTTGCCAAATTGAAGCACTTGTGATTTGACTATCATTGAGAAATTAGGTAATAAATAGGCGACGATAATGAAATTTATTATAATTTCTCCTTATAATGAGTAAAGTTATGGATCTCACGAAATGTATGAATAATAAATGAGTAATAATGTGAATATGTACTTAAATTTAGAATTTAATAAATATTTCTCATACATATGCATAAATTATATTATCGGCGATTATCGATAGTTCTTTAATTGCTAATGGTCGACGAAGAAACCATTGATGTTAATGACCCAAACTTCTCTCTTTTTATCGAAGAATTATTGATAATCATCGGTAATATAATTGATGATATTGTCGTCGTTCATTTGATTTACATATATATATATATACTAATTATAATAAATTCATTGAAAATGAAATATAAAATTAACTTATACATCGATGATAATATAAATAAAAAAATAAAATTGAAAAAAATAGTTATTTAATTTTGTAAATAAAATATAAAAAATAATTTATACTACGTCAATTTAACTTTTAAATTATTTATGTGGGATTTGTTTGCATTTTATTGAAAAAATTGAAACTTTATTTATTTATTTTATTTTAAATTTTTAAAGAAGTTCGCATATTCATCATTTCACAATGTTTTATTGAGAAAATAAAAATAAAAATGTTGTATTTCACAAAGAAAATGGCATGTAGGAGATTTTCGGCCTAAATAAAAGTACATTGAATATTCCACAATGAAGGCAAAAGTAAGGGGTGTTTTGTGCCAATTACTCTGACAATAAACTAGTCGTTCCTTTTAAATTTTAAGTCAACTATAAGTTCGGGCTACTTTTGCAAAACTTTTGAAAAGTTATAAGACTAAGAAGTTACTTTTGAACTTTGTTAGGATAATTTTCTGAAAATATTTTATCTGACTAGATTTTTTATTGAGAAATTATTTTTGAACATGTTTGGATAATTTTCTATAAGTGTTTTTGTATGATCAGAAGAACTTTTAGATGAAAATCACTTGAAATAACATCATCAGAAAGCTCTTCTACAAAGCAAAAGTAGTATTTGTGTCAAACGGGCTTAGCTTCCTCAAGAAGAAGAATTTCTGCCAAATGGGTCCTTCATACAATGTATCAGCAGCAGCAAGCGACGTGCATTCCTTCACGAGATAAGTATTAATGTAGTGCATACAGCAAGGATCCAAGGATGAAATTCGACACCACAAACATTAATAAATAAAGGGGACGAAACTAAAAAAGAATGAACATCAATGGATTTTCCACATTTATATGCAATTTACAAAATCCCAGTTCTCGTTTTATTGAAGTGAATTAACAATTATACAGCATAGAGGTTTCTTAATGTACGGGGACGAACTTTTGGGATAGGATTTACTTAACTGGCGCAAGAATTGTGTAAATTATAAGGAAGGTAACTATAACAATAGCTCCAGCTAGAGTAAAACTTGGACTAGTCCATAACGTAAGATTTGACCTCTCTGTTCTTTTAATGGGATCAACTTCCTCAGAAAGTGGGAACTCAGAACGCCTAGGATTCCAGCTGACGTACTTGTTGGGCGAGAATTGGGAGAAAAAAGTCTTTCTTCCTTGTTTCTTGAAGCTTGACCAAGCCTTATCCCAATCTGTTGAGTATTTATCACCTATAAAACGACAGAATAATTTAAGTTAGTACTGAAGTTTTTTATTTTAACTTGCAAAAGCAATGCAAGTAGGTAGATATACGTAGCAAGCCATAAAGATCAGTACATAAAATCAACTGTTCCATTTCTTATGATGAGCAGATAAAGGATTTCACAATCATATAAAGGTCGTCCAATTCAGATCAATGAATTTGTTGCAATTTCATAGCCATATAAGGAAACACATTGGTGTGACGGCTTTGTTTCTGCGTCTGACAAATGCCACTATTCATGTGTGCACAATAAACCACGAGTAAAGATAGGAACATAAGAAATCCAGGCAAAAATCTCGCTGATATAAACAATATTTACAATTAGTCAGTTCAAACGAAGATTAAATCCAAAAGTACCAAGCAAATCTAGAGACAGTCCAGACGACAGCTCAGTCTATCCTGAAATTTTTTTATCAACAGCTTATAACACCTATTGAAGGGCATGGCGTATAAAAGCTATTATATTGATATGGAGTAGAATGTGATCGACGTGATTTTACAAAGCTGGAGACAGGTTAATGTTGTTCCGCATAAGAATCAACTACAGGTATGACTCGTAAGTGATTGATAATCGAGATTTTATGTTACTATACACCCGCAGTGCATGATCCATTTCTAGGCTATGGTTAGTGCCAGAGAATTACATATATAGAGCTTTTGAAGTTGTCATGTGATTTTTTATCCTCTCACTATTGATTTTTTAGTATAATAAGTAATAGTCTGTAAATCTATTCACTGTTCAGAGCAAAATGATCTTAAATAGTGTTTGCAAATTTTCTCTAGCTGTTGTCAGCTTTGACACATGGCATCCCAGATCAAAATCATCCGTATCACTATATGCTATCCCAAAAATCGATATATTAGACACCAAAACAATCGACTATCTTAGTCAATACCAAATAAAATGGAAACTGCTGTCGTTTAAGACCATGTTGTCCCTGATGAAACAGTCATGCCTCAGATTTAATTAATAAGGTCAAGTCTGACTAGTAAAACATTGATCATTCTCAGCTGGTCTCAGCATGTCAGTGGCAGTTTAATGCCTTAGAGCCAAGCTGCGGCTCACCATTCAAATTATAAATTTGTGTAGGAAAATGCGTCTTCTGAAACCATGAATAATTAAAAATGGAAAGAATAGTAAATTGGAGGAGAGAAACCCACATTGTTTAATTGTTCGTGGACATGGAAAAATATTATCAACACTCTGCACATAGGATGAAATATTTGTATATCCATTTATATAAAAGTTCCATGATAGCAATAGAATTAATCTTAGATCTGTGACTCAGCATATAGAACTAAATATCATGGAGGTTTGTCAAGATAGAAGTAGAGACTATTAAAACTGATGCTCTTTGTTATGACTTGTTACTAGCATCTACCACGTGGCACACTCCTGCCGAACTAGCTGCCATGGAAGACGAGGCCCAAAATGGTACCTTCCGAGGCCCATCATTTTTCCGAGGTGCACATGCCTAAGAGGCCTTAATCCAAGGCCCAATCGGTCCGAGGCTCCACCCCAACTAGTGACGGCCCACGTGCAAAGATCCTGATTTTATTATAGAAATCTTATTTGAATGATTGATGTGACTTCTGTAAAAAGTGTATTTGTGTCTTGTATTATCAATAAAATGTAAGAACATTAAATGTTTTGACAAGCTAGGAATGTCAACTTGATGGCTAGGATCTGATGCTTTGGCCGAGGAGATGAGGCCACGTGTAATTTTATCTAAGGGTCACGATTTCATTTGTGACACTATAAATATCATCACCATGTAAAAATTGAGGGATGATGCAACTTTAAACACTTGGAATAACTTAGTTCATTCTCTAATCTACACTCATAATGATCGGTTACTATTATACAATCATGTTTTGGATATCTTGCCGGAACCCAACGGAAACGTCTCGTGTCGTTGAGCTTCTCCCATGTCCAATTTCGGAGTGATCTTGACCGTTGATTTATCTTAACGTGTTGGATTTAGCTTGTGCACGCACGCATGAGTGAGCCTGACATCTGTTGGCAACATTTTTTTAGGTCAATAGATTGTCGCCATCCGTGGGAATCCACACTATAACCACGAGCAACCTCGTGGAAAAAGCTTTCTAGGGAAATAGTTTGAGACATCCCCTTGAAAAATGATTTGTTCCTGAAAAGAAACGAGAGGAAGCCCCCAGAGTCTGAAAACATTTGAGTTTCAAGCTTAAAGAGAGATTAGCTCAAAAGGTGACGTTCCTCCCAGGCGTGTGAGAGAAAGTGATGACGAAGTCCCAGCCACAGCCGCACCTGCGGGTCGGCGTTGACCTCACCACCATCACAAGCAAGGTGGGATGAGGATGGCAACTCAACTCACCACCATCATTCACTGGTGCAAATTGCAAGAAGTTTCTACCAAAATTAGTATCGAATCCACTCTAATAAACTAATCAAAATATGAATAGGAGGAGGGAACAACCCAACTCTTACCAACAAATCACAAGCAACATTAATTTTCACTTGGATACAAAATATAAAATCTTAAAAGAAAATTAACAATTATTCAAAAAAAGAATGAGAACAGTAACCATATTTGGGTTTTATGTGAATAATCCACATACTAAAAGAACCAAAGAGTAACAACAAAATAGGACTCCAACTCCAAAATAGAAAATCTTCATTAAACTTTAATATCCAACAAATACAAAGGTAGCCACATTCTTCGTATGTTTGAAAAAATTACTTAATGGATTCAAATATAGTAGTAACAACACAATTGCTAATAATGTTTCAGAAACAAATCCAGAGGAGCTTTCAGGTTGCTAAAAAACATAGATTTTTATTCTGATAGTGTAGGTAGAAGGGCATCTATTTTCTGTCCATTATCTTGAGAGATTAATAATGCTTCTCCCATTCATTGTTAAGGCATGGAACATGTACATGAATATAAAAAGTGATTAAATCTCCAGTATCACTTCTAGATCCTGCCTTTCAGGTGAAGATCTAAGGAACTTGAGCTGATCCAAATTATGGTCGTTAATGGACAATGTATTTAAAATGATTTATGCAAATTGGTCGAATAAGTGAAAGTCTGTCTTAAATTGCTTGCTTTCGTAATTATCCATCCGAGTTGAGTCTTGCATTTGGAATGAAAGTTGGATCTAATTTGGAAAATGAGATGTCTGAATGACCACTCAAGTTTGGTCATTTACGAAGCTCATGGAGACTTTCACCCATCTATTGCCAACACTAAATCAAACATTTGATTCAAGCCATATCAGACATTTCTTTCAGTTGGATAGTTATCACTTAAACTCTTGTAACCAATCAAGAGTCAAATTCCTTATTGCAATTGGTTGCAGAGTGAAATGGAAGCAAAGCATCAATCCAATGCGTCAGCTCTAAATTACATTTCAAGTCAGAAATTATTTTAATACTTGAAAGAGAGTAAAGATCAAAGCCTAAGCATCTAAATTTTCCTTATACTTCATTAAGAGAGCAAAAGTGGATGAATGAACGATTAACTTGTTTTACGTATCTTCTTATACTCCCTCTCCTAAAAATGAAAATAAAATGACATACATAATAAAATCACAACTGGACACATCAAGCAAGCCGGAATCACCATTAATATAAAGTATGGAAGCACCTGGAGAGCAACAGAGGTCAATATCGGATAAAAATAAAGAATGCACGAGAAAAATTCATCAAAATATATCATATATATATATAAGAGAAACCCCAGTATTATAGTACATTCGACTACCTCAATAACCCGTCAATTACTAGTCCTTATTTCTATAAATTTTCCTTAGTTTCTCCATATAACCAAGAAATTACAGCACTTCAAAAACCCACGTGCAAGCATCCATATACTAGTATGAATAGTTCAAAAAAATGTTACCTCTGTCTCCGTTTTGCTCGGGCGGCGGTGGCGGAGAGTCTCTTTTTGAGCCGCACGGTTTGAATGCCCTCTGGTTGCTTGAAGTATACCTTGAAACTTGTGAATAAAAGCTTCCTATTCCAAATCGAATATCCATTTGGTGTATCTATTATCCCAGTGATATTTGGAATTGCAGCCACAAATTCGCAAATTATGGTATGAATGGTTTGCACCTACAGTACAGGTGCTCTCAGGACCAGACAGTTTTTCAGTGTTGTAACAAATGCGCTTTTGTGTGGTTGTAGGCAAAGTCGCTATACGAGGGAAAACGAGTTTATAAAGGTCACAAAAAAGAACAAGTCTGCATAATAATAATAATAATAATAATAATAATAAATAATGAACTTACTACTTGGGAGGATAAATAACATTATTCAATAAACTCTTACTATTAAACGTGTTAAAAAAAAAAAAAATCATTCATACAATTTACCCAAAATTGAATATTGTGCGAATTCAAATATAATTATTCAAGCGTTCTAATCAAAGAACAATTTTATGTTACATTTTCTAGAATCTCGTAGCAAATGTAAGTCTTCATTTTCTTAAAAGTATTACTTGCATAAATTTTATAAAGAAATTTATTAGAATTATCAGTTACTTATGTTTTATTCATTTTACTCTTTAAAGCGTGTTTTATATGAGTTTTCAGGGATACATTGATAAATTCTATCGACTACCTTGGGTATTGTGTTATACTCAAGTTGTGGGAGCAACATTTGAAAATTTTGATTCAAAATCGTGCAAATTATTTTAGTTATCTCTTTGATCAAATTATCAAATGAGAAAATTCAAAAAGAATCATGAAGAATACACACATAACGTTGAAAAATGTTAGATAATTAAGTCAATCTTATTTTGATTTTAGTATATATATATATATATATACACACACACACACACACATTTTAACCATTTCTAAATTAGCTTCCACAAAAAGAGTTATAAATTAGCTAAAAATTATGGAAGAAAATAAAATTTTATTTAATCTAATAAATAAAAACCAATATATCTCAATCAGTGTTACATTAAGGGTAATTGATGCGAAACATTTTATATCATTTACATTCATTACATCCAATATATCAACATTTCTTTGCGCCAAACAACCTTCACGTCTCATTCTACCTAATTTATTCTTTACAACTTTGTAAAATGATGAATTTGTCATTCTCTTTAAATAAACAAAAATAAAAAATAAAAACAATTACATTCGAATTTCAATTATTTAAAAAAAAATGTTTCAATTATCCATTGAACCCCACTCCACTCCACCCCCATCCCACCTCCACTCCCAATCCCACCTCGACCAAGCCATCACCACCATCGCCTCCTTCGTGTCTCTTCGTCCATATGAATCTTTCTTTTATTAATATGTTTTTACTTGTTTTAAGCGAGACTCATTTGTACTTAAAAAAAAAAATTTTGAACTAATGATTGCAATTACTTATCCATTTTCTTTATTTTTCTTTTGTATATTTAAATAGAAGGACAAATTCATCATTTTACATGACTTGAATGAGAGGAAATGAACTGAATGGGACTACAAGGATGCTTCGCGCAAAGAAAGGTTTTCTTTTAAGGTCCAAATGTCAAGTGAAATAATAGAGACGATTTACTCGATAGGAACCCGTATGAAAATAAAATTATTTATTAAAGGTGTGTTTGAGTCGTATTATTTTAAAAAAATGTATTTTGAAATAATATATTGATGGAGAATGTGTGGTTGAAAAAGAATGAAAAATTATTGATGTAATGAAAAATATTATTTTATTGAAGAATATATGATTAAAAATGAATAGAAATGTGAGAATGAAAATAATAACCTGACTCGGGGGCTAAATTTTATTATTTGTAGGCCCATTAAGCCCTGACCAAACCATAAGCCTGCTTTCGCCCGACTCTAGTCGTCACACTGCACGCAGAAAACCCTAGCTCCACCCCTGCTCTGCAATGGCCTCCGCCGCTGCCCGTCCTCTTGTCACCGTCCAATCCCTAGTAAATGACCTGGCAACCG
This sequence comes from Fraxinus anomala, assembly GCA_903798345.1. NCBI lineage: Eukaryota > Viridiplantae > Streptophyta > Magnoliopsida > Lamiales > Oleaceae > Fraxinus > Fraxinus anomala. The sequence continues at coordinate 3,245 of CAIGRN010166558.1, read as the reverse complement.
ACGGAGGCTCCGTCGCCAACTCCATACCACTTCCCGATGTGATGAAGGCGTCGATCCGCCCTGACCAAGTGACATTCATCCACGGCCAAATTTCCAAGAACGCCCGGCAGCCTTACGCTGTGTCAAAGAAGGCCGGACACCAGACCTCTGCCGAGTCTTGGGGAACCGGGCGCGCTGTATCCCGTATCCCCAGGGTACCTGGTGGCGGGACCCACCGCGCTGGACAGGGTGCCTTTGGCAACATGTGCCGTGGTGGTCGTATGTTCGCCCCCACCAAGATCTGGCGCCGCTGGCACAGGTCCGTGAACGTCACTCAAAAGCGCCATGCCGTGGTTTCCGCTATTGCGGCTTCTGCTGTTCCCTCTCTTGTTCTGGCGCGTGGACACCGCATTGAAGGAGTTCCCGAGCTGCCTCTTGTTGTATCGGATTGTGCGGAGGCTATTGAGAAAACAAATGCAGCTATTAAGACCCTCAAACAAATTGGAGCTTACCCTGATGCTGAAAAGGCCAAGGATAGTCAAGCTATCCGCCCTGGAAAAGGTAAGATGCGCAACCGCAGATACATTTCCAGGAAAGGCCCTCTTATTGTGTATAGCACGGAAGGAGCAAAGCTAGTGAAGGCCTTCCGTAATATACCTGGCGTTGAGGTTGCTCATGTTTCGCGGCTCAACCTGCTTAAGCTCGCACCTGGTGGACATCTAGGGAGATTTATTGTCTGGACTAAATCTGCATTCGAGAAATTGGATGAGACTTACGGGACATTTGACAAGCCATCTGAGAAGAAGAACGGATATGTGCTGCCTAGGGCTAAGATGGTGAATGCTGACCTGGCTAGGATCATCAACTCTGACGAGGTGCAATCCGTGGTGAAGCCAATCAAGAAGGAGATTAAGAGAGCACCATTGAAGAAGAACCCATTGAAGAATCTGAACGTGATGCTGAAGCTGAACCCATACGCCAAGGCTGCAAGGAGGATGTCACTCTTGGCTGAGGCACAGCGAGTTAAGGCTAAACAGGAAAAGCTCGATAAGAAGAGGAAGCAGATCACTAAGGTATTGTTGATTTTTATAGGGTTATTTATGTAGTTGATTGGTCTATCAATTGTCTTGTCATACCAGATTTGGTAGTTTTTATGTTTGTATATTTCTGTGATTTGGTCATCGATTAACATCCAACAATTGTTATTGGTGATTCTATTGTTTCTTTCTCATAGTCATATTTTTTTAACTATGCCATTTATACCAGTTGATGTTCTAGTACAATAGGTCCATCAGATGTGTCAAAACTGTACCCTTATTGGAATTTGGTTTTTATTTAGATTGTCAAACCTGTATCTCGTGTATGAAACTGAGGCACATTTTCCTCTCTTTCATCCTGACTATCTTGTAGCTCTGTCAATAAAATTTATGAGAGAAGCAACTGCAGTTGGGCCCAAGATTAGTTGGATTGCTTGAAACAACTGATGTTTGCAGCAATCTGAACCTTTTACTTGGTTACACTCAGTTTTAAAAATTCAGATAGCTTTGCCTTTTTACCATTCAGAATTTATATAGGTGTCTAACATGTCTAGTTTGTTAGTGCTTGATCAGTCTCAATCTCTATTGATTGTTTATGTGGATGCATTCAAGATATTTTCTTTTTTTGCCTTGGCTGCATGAGGTAGTTTTGCACGAGTTAGTCTTGCAACATGCTGAGAGACTCGTATATCTTGTGCATGTGTATTTTAAGCAAGCTTTCAAATGAATTGTCGCGTGAAGGTATTATGGGAAAAGGCAATTTACCTTTTTGTTGTTTTCACAGTGCATTTATTCTTGCCTTGGTGTAGCTGTGAATTGTCTAAAGTTGCTGCGGAATTTAAATGACTGCGCTATGTGGAAATTTTTGCAGCATATGTTTATTATATAACATCGAATATTTAGTCGATTTTGTTTGTCCTGTTGTCATTCTCTATATATTTTGTCTAAACTTGTCTTTTTTCTAATATTTCCGATATATGTTGTTTCCTTTATCTTAAAGGAATTTAAAAGAAATTATTGCCTTCGAATAGTTTCCCAGTGGTTGGTCGGATTACTTAATTTTCATATCTGGAAGGACTGACTTATTGCCTTAGAATTTTCCCATATCACACTCTTTTCAGGAGGAGGCGTCAGCGATCAAGTCTGCCAGCAAGACATGGTACAAGACAATGATCTCAGATAGCGATTACACTGAATTTGAGAACTTCTCAAAGTGGTTGGGTGTTTCTCAGTGATTCTGTTTTCGAAGTCTCTTAGAATCAATTTTGTTAATTCGTCTGATTCACATTCTTCTTCACTTTGGCCCTTCGGGATTGTCAAATCATGAATCATGTCGGAGTGAAACACACCGATGACTTCCTTAGTCTAATTTCCCAGTTTTTTCCGAGAGCTCATATTTTGGTGTCCAAGTTTCTGTCTAATTTGAGAAAGTATGGTTTAATAATTTGCGTTGAGCATTTTCCGGTAAACATCTTGTTTTCAATGAATGAATATTTATTAGTATTCCAATTATAAGCTATTATGTTGATTTTGATGGTAGAAATAGGTGGTGATGGCAGCAACATAACATAGTCTGCTACAGGTGATGGTGCAATACAGATATGGAGAATGCGGTTGTGGTATTAAATTTGTATAATTTACTTTTTTCAGACTTTCAAATAAAAAAATAATTCTATTTGTCAAAGTAACTCTTACTTTACCTTCAAATTATTTATTTTCAACTTTCACTCATAAAAATACGTGGCTGGTTGATAATTCAAGCCTATGCTACATACAAGCGTATACTTATACAAATCAAAGCCAACATCGATCCGAACAATGTAGTGAGATATCGGGTCACTATTAACATATGAGATTTCATTTTGAAGAAGTTAATCTTGTTAAGATGAATCGATTTGGTAACCCTGGGTCATTATTAAAATGTGACATTTCATTTTGAAAAGGTTAATTTCGTCAAGATAAATAATTTACGCTCTTATATATTGTAAATTAATTTCATTTAATTCTTTTAACATACTTCTCGGAAGATGATAGTGTTGGACAAGTGTTTCAAGTAATTAGATAATGATTTTACACATTAGATACCAGATTTACATATTAAATACCGAATTTATAGTTTAGATATCGGATATGCAAAATGGATACCAGATTTGCAATTTGAATACTGTATATGCAGTAAGTTTAAACACCGTATTTACACATACATTTTCGTATTATAACAGATTAAAT
>CAIGRN010166551.1:0-15777 GCA_903798345.1 Fraxinus anomala | reverse complement strand
TTAACAAATCACCAAGACTTGAATCTACGGATTCTATTATTTAATTTATTAGAATATAAATTCAACTAAATAATATATATTGCCATTAAATATGCATCGATTATATATATATTTAAAGTGTTTATGTCCAAAGGTGATTGGACTTAGGGCATAACATTACACTTAATGGTTTCTCAAGTGACGATATCGACTCAGCTGCAGAAGCATTAGACGATGTAAGTTTAAATGAGCGTGCTTTGCCTTTCCCGTCTATCTATTTTTCCTGTGGTAAGAAGAGTAAAGAAGAAGAAAATAGATAAATCGATAGACTAGCTACAATCTTGCTTTAGGAATAAGTAAACCAGAACAGAAAATGATGGCTGATTATGTTTTATTTTGATGTGATCATTTTCTAGATGCCAATCAAAAAGCTCTTCATGGTCATCGAAACAGCTGCTTAGGGTGAACATGGTGTAGAAGCAGAAACAGTTTACACTAGTAAACAAAAGATCAACATGTCACATTTTATGATTGCCTTCGAGGGGCGTTAGGATGAGACCAAGTCACGGCTTTCAGCAACGTGGTTAAATCGTTGAAATCTCGATTTGTTTAGTTTCTTGTTTTCGTAGAGAAGCCCAAGATTGGATTATCTTGCAAGTGTCAGGCTCATGCTACATTCTTTTGCCCTGTATATTTTTATTTGTCACAAAGCTAAAAATTTTATACATGATCTTCCATAATATTTGTTGCTGTTTGGTTTGAATTCTACTAATCAATCTACATTCTGTTTGCCTCCTGTGCAGACACGCCTCAAAAAAAGTGCTTTCAAATTTGACCAAACATGCTCGGCTACATTGTTCAATTACAGTCAAGGAAATAGCCCATCTGGGCCATTATCCACAGGAGCTTCTATTTAACGTTATCTCAACATCTTTTGACTTGACAGAAACAACAAAAAAGAACAATAGAATCTGATATTTGGATGGTTAATATTATAAGGAATTTGTTCGTGTAAAAGTAGAAGTTCAAGGGCAAAAGCATGGAATGAGCATAATATTATGTATTCATAACTTAATTACGAGCGAAATAACTAACAAACAGGAAACATAAACGTAAAGTAAATATTGATGTATTTGATTAATGGGTCTCTTTTGTTTGTCTAAGAAAATGGCTCCCTTCTTATCATTCGCGTATAGGAAGCTCTGGTGACCTAACATACAAATATAAACGTCCAAATACACGATAAATCGAGATCAAAAGACTAGAAAAAAGAGGGTTAAATTCACTGGTGGTCATCCAACTTTATACTTGATGCCACCATAGTCATTCAATTTGATTTTGTTTCACTATGACTACTCAACTTTATACTTAATATCACCATGACCACCCAATTTAATTTTATTTCACCAAGGTCATCCAAATTTATATAATATTTCACAATTGTCACTCAACTTCTTTTTAACATTTTCATTAATTTTAAAAGATATAAAAAAGTAACTTTGAATTATATAATAAATTTTAAATAAAAAATTAAAATAAAAACTTATTTAAAAATAATAATAAAACAATAAAATAAAATAAAAACTTTTTTTTTTAAAAAAAAAAAGGTACTTAGAAAAATAAAATAAAATAAAAACTTATTTAAAAAAAATAAGTTTTTTAAAATAATTTTTTATTTTAATTTTTTTTTTAAAATTATTTTATATATAATGCAAAGTTACTGTTTTACTCATTTTAAAATTAATAAAAATGGTAAAAAGAAGTTGAGTGACCATGGTGAAATGTTATATAAAATTGGGTGGTTATAGTGAAACGTCATATGAAATTGGATGACTTTGGTGAAATAAAATTAAATTGGATAGTCATGGTGACAATAAGGCCGTGTTTGTTTCTTATTAAAATCAGATTCTAATCTAAATCAAAATCATACAATCAATATTAACCACATCTTTTATGGGTCCCACAATTTTTCAACCACAAATTTCAAAAATTTCTATCACAATCTACTAAAAATCTAATTTTAATCCCTACCAAACACCTACTAAGTATAAAGTTGAATGAACATAGTGAAACAAAATCAAATTGGGTGGGCCATAATGACATGAAGTATAAAATTGGATGGGCACAAGTGAATTTAACCCCAAAAAAAGAACATATTTTGGAAGAGTGTATTTTGAAATTGTAGATTGATGGAGAATGTGTAGTTGAAAAAGAAAGAAAAATTATTGATGTGATAAAAAATATTATTTTATTGAAAAATATATGGTTAAAAATGAGTAGAAGAATAAAAATGAAAATTTTAATGTTGTTCAAACGGGGCATAATCACTAAATTAGTTTATCTAGTCAAAACCTAGCCAATAAAATGTCTCTGTTGATGATGCTGACATGAGAAGATAATATGAAGCTAGGCCTCACAATTATCAAAAATATTCCTCTTTTTTTTTTGTTCTTAGATGCTTGTTCTTCCTCTATTGCCTATGTGGGACCAAGATAAATAATCCATCACTGGACCCCACAACCTCCATTTCTTCAACTATAAATAGCAGCTCCAAATGAAGCTTGAAGATCATAGCAATCACCAATTCACATATTCAAGTTCTATTATCTGCTTCATTTGGTACCAACTCAGCCATGTCGGACAAGTGTGGAAATTGCGATTGCTCCGACCAGAGCCAGTGCGTGTAAGTGTGATTTTTCATGTTTTTTCTTTACAGAACTAAGATTTATTCTCAATAAATATGAACTACATCAACTCGATAATTGCAGGAAGAAGGGAAGTGCCTATGGTATCGACATAATCGAGACAGAAACAAGGTATCTTTAATTTCTTACTTAACAACTCCTTTCTTCTTGACAATTGAAACCCACAAAAAGAAAACAGAAAAAATCACTTAAAATTTATTTAAAAGCAGTCTTTCACAATTTTTCTATGTTTTAGCAAGTCTTGTTATATTATTATTATCATATTGGTAATCGTGATGTCGGGTTCTGATATTGCAGCTACGTCGCGATGGATGCTCCGGCAGAGACCGAGAACTGTGGCAAGTGCAAGTGTGGTACAAGCTGCTCTTGCGCCAATTGCACTTGCTGTACTCACTGATCAAACACATATCTGCATGAAATATTTAGTATGATGAAATAAGTTTGTAACGTTGGGGTCTGGTGTGTTGTGTCTTATTGACTGAAATGTGAGTGTCACATTGTGTCCCTATAAATGTAAGGTTTAATGTCTTTGTTTGTTCCCAATTAATTCATTTCTCCAAACCAATCACAAATAATATGCCCACAACCCGTTGGCCATTATCGATTAAACTATAAGTTTTAATAGTTGATGGATCACCTAGAGTAAAATATTATATCATTGTCTCCATACAACGTGCTACCTCTGTTTGGTTTAGTTAAAAATCAAAATTTTAATAAATTTTGATAAAAGTTGATGAAATGTGCTATTAGAAAGTTAATAAAAGTTGTGAGTCGCATTAAACATGTTATTGAAAATGAATTTTATGAAAAAATGAATCTTGAAAAATAAGGATCAAGCAAAAGCTAAATAATGTACTAAGATTTTTTATATAACCATAAGCGTTTTATATTGAGAGGTTCAAATATGATACGATGGATGAAATATCAACTAATCGCTTCTAGACTAACCAACCAAAAAGCCTAATCAATTCTAGACTGACTAACCAAAAAGCGTAGATCTTAAAGCCGCTTTTTAGGAGGGTATAAATTTATTTGTCTCACATACAGAAGTTTTGATCCTATTCTTTTTTTCCTTTTTTGTTAGTTGTTTTCTTTATTTAAAAAAAAAAATAATATCTGGGGGCAAAAAAGTGACAATTTTAAAAACATGCATCATTTCTGTCTTATCCTTCAATCCTTAAAGCCAATATTGGACAGAAAGTAATCATCGTAATTTAGAAGAATAAGAACTGTAAAGTGAATCGAATCAACCCGCGTTGATCACATATGAACATAACCGCTTTGTTTCGTTGGACTGGTAATCTAGAAAAATGAAAAACTCGACACGAGTAATAAGATTTTCTTAAAGAAAAATAAGACGATATCTTTTGTATTTGTTCATCATTTTCATAAATGGGTTCGATCGAATCTCCTTTTAATTTACATTAGATGAAATAATTATTCAAAGAGTATACAAGTGTCATCCTTAAAACGATGAAATATGCACGTTCGAGCCTCAACAGAAGAAACGAACAAAGACTACACTCGAGGAGGCGTGTTCAAAATATAAATAAACACATTTGACTCTTTAAATCTTAGACAAGTATTATTCAACAACAATGCCATGAAATAAGTCATCATTTGTGTCCATGCCGTCATGTTCTGAAGAAAGAACACAGTGAACAAAGAATTTGTAAAGGAAAAGCCAAAAGTATATGCTCTCCATTAGTTGGACATCCATTCTACATTAGATCACAGAAGATAAAGATCAGAGCAAATAATGAAAGCCGAAATATGTACCCGACGAAATTCTTGATCAATAGACGATGTAGGGGCCGATGCCAACCAAAGAAAGAATTGCCAATGAAGGGATATACATCCAGTTTCCACGAGACGTTGAGGACCAATTAGGCGTTCGAATTTATAGCAGAAACAACCAGTTTGACTCAATGATCACTTAACAAGAAGATGAACCAAACAAATTCACGAGTTAACCATAACGCTTTCTTAAAGACTCTGGTTGAGACTCGAGTAGACGTTCTTTGCAACTATGCCTTCAAATGATGGATGTAGATTGTAGACAATATCAACACAAGACCAAGAGTAGAGAAGGTGAAACATATGCAAGAAAATAAACTCGAGGTCAAGAGTGAATATCTCACATTTCATTGCTCTTTTGAGAAGTTTTTACAGCAAAGATTATCTCTAAAAAGATAAAACAGGAAAAAAATTGTACACGAAAGACCAAACAAAAACGAAAATAAGGAAGCTTTTCATGATCTAATGGAAGTTTCAAGAATACACAAGATCTATCTGAGAAATGTTAACCATTTTTGCTGAATCAAACCCAGTGCATAATGATTTCCGAGCTAACCATTATGCTTGGCTAGATTTCAATCAATTCTCCATTTCCAACTTTACTCCTCTCTTGAATAGAGAATCTAATCCATTCGAATATTTATGTCATAACGTCACATCTCAATGCCAAGCAAACTTCAAAGATCCATATTTTTATAACTGAGATCGATCGTCACCGGTTCCCAACTAGAACTAATCATACTTCTCTCTCCATGAACACACAAGAAAGAAAACCCAAGAAAGTCCCAATGCAATATCCCCAACTACAAGCCTAAGCCAATCGCGGCCTAGATCTTCGATCTTCCTTTCAAAGTAGATTCTCCAAACAGCCATTGCTACATGGAGAAGGACACAACCCTTGGCAAAGAAGTTATGAAACTCTATGTCCTTCACAAATGCCACCATGAACAAGAGAAACCCAATGGCAAACAAGAGCAAACCCGAAAACGAGTCTGAGGTTTGGATTAACAGCTGATCATGGGGTGTCGAACCCATAAGCTTACTGGCAAGTTCTTTACCATGACTAAATACAAGCACCTCATTGCTATAGAACATCATTAGAGCCCCACAAGTTAAGGCCATCAACGAATGGAGCATACATATAAGAAAAAACCCAGGTGACACCATTGATCATTCAAAATAATGCTGCTAAATACTCAATTTTTAGGTTACGCCCTCCAACTACAGAAAAATACCCTTAAATCAAATATTGTAACAAATCAATTTAACTCAAGAAAAATACATCAATTAACAAAAACCCACAAGATATTTCCTTCTGAAAACAATAATTAAGTACCTATATCACAGCTCCCTAGTAGATCCCCAAGCATGGGCTTCTGTGAATAAATGATGATTTCAGCAAAGGGCAATACATAGAGAGAGAGAGAGAGATCCAAGATTCAAAACCCTGAGACTCGTATGAAGTGCAACTAAGTAAAGAATTGATGGAATAGAAAATATTAGGAGCGTTTCAAGATTTGAAGGGAACAAGAAAAGTATGGAGTGGGAGGGTGTTAATGCTTACTGTTCTTACAGATATCAGCCAGTATTTAAGAATTAACCATAATAGTACCAAAAAGGAAAAAGAAATCAACTTTAATTAATAATATATTTTTAACATTATTATCTTGATGGTTATTGAGATTGCTCATTCCATACCCAATACAGGAAAATGCCATTACTTGTGGGTCTTTTAATCTTTTATTATTATTCAACACGGCCCCATGAGGTAATGGGTTTACATGATCTTCTTGAATGATTTGCTGGTATAGAGTTGTTAAATCATGCTTGGGGATTTGTATTCTCTATCTATGATTATAGGACTTCATTTTTTTGACTTTCTTTTCAAAAAATTAAGGGATTGTTTCAGTTTTGTGTTTTGAGTTCATTTTGAATTTTGTATTTTCAGTGTCTATTTTGAGATTATTGAAAATGCGTTCTTTTTGATATTTTAAAAAATTGTTTTGAAAACACCCAAAACGCGTTTTGAAAATTTTGGCTTGATTATAACTGAAAATTGGGTTTTCTTTGTAAATTTTTAACTTATTTTCAAAAATGCGTTTTCAAAAATAGAAAAGAGAATTCGTTTTCCCCATTTTGAAAAATCGAAAACAAAAAACGACTTGAAAATGGTAAAGAGAACATGCACTAAGTTTTTAGATAACTATATTCACACCACAGTTTTTATTAATTAGATCACATTTTAATGGGAAATTTGCAGTCACGGTACCAAACCTTTCATTTAATTGCAGACTTTGTCCAAATCTTTCATTTGTACTACCGTAGGTACCAAAACCTTTCGAAAATCTGCACTTGGAGTCCAAATGGATGAAAACGTTGGTTTGACCGTTAATTAACTAGAGAATTAGAGTGTGACTTATTTTAACCAATTTTTAAAAGGGTAATATGGTAAATGTACATCCCTTAAAATCAACGCCACCCAACCTGACAACGAATCTACCATCACCACCGCCTCCTCCACGACGTCGACACTACAATCGCCTCTAAGGCGGCACCATCGGAATTTCGCTATCCACACCACCAACTTAACAATTTTTGTCCCCTCACTCAGATTTTTATCCTAAAACGAAAACCAAAATATCTTGGGCTGGAACTATACACTGTGTTTTCCATTTCCGTCGCCTGCAACGTATTGCCTCTTTACCGTCGGAATCACACACTCTCCCATATCCCAATTCTCCACCTCGTCGACAGCTTCTCATCACACAATTACATTCACCACTAACACCACCACCTACTGAACACTAACACCATTGTCACATCAAGAACCCATTAACATCACCTGCTAAACCACCACTTTCAGTTGAACCCAATAACACTACCGTCTACTGAACCACCACAACAAGAACACACAACTAATTCACCAGAAATCAACAAAAGAAAGCCCTGAAAGATATTAACATAAACTAATTCATACACTTGCTTCATTTGTCTTGCCGGTCACAAACACAATACAATTCACCACTATTTTGTTGGTTGTTCATGTGGCTAGGCTTTACTGTTGATGATTTGGGTTTCCATTGAAAATTTTCTAAATCTGGGATAGGATCGATTATGTAGTTGAGAGATGAATTGAAAATTTTTAGATCTGAGATAGGATCGATTATGAGGCTAAGAGAGAATATGAGGTCTCCATTAGCACGACCGATGGTGGCTGGTGTTGTGATGGTGTCGACGTTAGGTGGGTGGCGGTTTTAAGTAGAAGGGTTTAGGGAAGAAAGGGATGGTAGTGGTGGTGGTATTTGTTTTTATTTTTGATTTAATAATTAATATATTTTATTGTGTTTTATATTAAAAAATGTAAAATTACTATTTTGTCATTTAAAACCTAGTCAATATTATGGTCAAGGTCAATTCTCAAGTCAACTAACGGTCAAACTAATGGTTTCCATCCATTTGGATTCCAAGTGCGAATTTTTGAAAAGTTTGATACCCATTGTGGTACAATGAAAGGTTTGGGCAAAATTTGCAATTAAATAAAATTTTTGGTGCCATAATTGCAATTTCCTTATTTTAATTGTAATTAAGATCTTCAATATTTGCTCATTGTAACCTTTATATCTTTAATTTTTTCTATACATCTTATGCTCAACATTCCATTAATTAAGATATCTCGTCTCTAATAATAATTTTTGTCCAAAAAATCCATTGAAATGACAAAAAACAACTTATTTTTCAATCATATTTTTTAAACACCAATAAATGAAAAAGTGTGATGAAGTATATTTCCTTTAATTCAAAGCAAGGGGTTGTTAGAAGAAAGCTCCTATAATGGACAGCTATAGCCCAGGTTCGAGACAAGAATTTGACAGAAAAAGTTAGGAACTTAACTATTATAACGAGCAAAGATTGAGCATCTTAAATGAAATTAGAATATGGTGTAATAAATAAAAATCATGGTATTAACATAATTCACCTAAGTCATTATGTGCCCCCTTCTAATGAATTTTTGAACTGATACAATTATCTGAAATAAGAAGGAAAGAAAAGAAGAAAAAATAAATAAATAAATTATTTTAACTGCAGTCCCAAATTTTTCAAAAAAGTGCAAATGAATCTTAAATAAATAGTTATAATTAAAAATTCTCTTTCTCTCTCACCTACCCCATCTTCCTCATTCCCCCACCACCACCAAATTCTTCCCTTTTCACAAGGCTTTATAGAGAAAATGGAAGAAAAGGAGTTTTCGACACCTCAAATGTCATAGCCTTTTCGTCCAATCTAAAAGGATAGAAAGCTATTTCTCAATAGGTCCAAAGCATATGGAGGCTTTGCACCAATAAGCTAGAAGGTTAAGGTTAAGGTTAAGGATAAGAACGTGAGAAAAAAAATTATAATGAAAGACTAATCAACAATATCAAAAGTACATTTGAGATTTTCTGAACCAAAAAAACTTGTCTCAAAATTATTGGCATTTATGGTATTTACAACAAGAAAGAATTGATATTGACAGTTTTGCACAAAATGCAAGTATTTTTTTTCTTCCGTATTTCCATCTCTGCTAAAGTATGCAACTATATCCTAGAAAAATCTAAAAAAAGTCCTATTTTTGTCAAATAAAAGAGACTAAAAACATAATTTTTTGGCACAAAAAGAGAAAATTNTCAAAATTATTGGCATTTATGGTATTTACAACAAGAAAGAATTGATATTGACAGTTTTGCACAAAATGCAAGTATTTTTTTTCTTCCGTATTTCCATCTCTGCTAAAGTATGCAACTATATCCTAGAAAAATCTAAAAAAAGTCCTATTTTTGTCAAATAAAAGAGACTAAAAACATAATTTTTTGGCACAAAAAGAGAAAATTGAATTCAAGCATTTTCCCTATTTCGGGGGACTTTACGATGTCTCCTTGACCCAGATCTCCTATCTCCTTTTCCACGTCGAACAGGAGGTCTCTTAGTAAGATTTCCGTCACGAACTAAAGTTGGCGGAGTATAACTTCTTGCAACAGCCATATGAGCCTTTTGTTCCAACAAATGTCTGTGATATGCCTGTAAATGAATCGACTGATAATTGTTATGCAACCACCATAATGTTTCAAACATTAAATCCGGAGTAACAATGCAATTCAACAAGTATGCCATCTGTTCAATGTTTCAGGAACATATCGACCTGGTACCACGTCTTATTGCAAGGTAAGTTCAATTACGAACTCCAAGATCATGTGCAGATATGGTGGAACTGTTTAACAGCATGTAACTGGATAGATATAGAAAAATAACATCGAGTTCTTATTGTGAAAATGCTATGACATCCAAACCAGTCCAAGAATCATGTAGAAAATGGGTTAAATACACCAATGGCCACCCAATTTGATTATGTTAAATAAAGTTATCGGGTGATTTGCTTGAAACTAAGTATGAAGTTTGGTGTTCAGGGTNTATAGAAAAATAACATCGAGTTCTTATTGTGAAAATGCTATGACATCCAAACCAGTCCAAGAATCATGTAGAAAATGGGTTAAATACACCAATGGCCACCCAATTTTATTTTATTTACCCAACTTCATATTTAGTGTCATGTAGAGATGTGAGTAAAACTCAAATTGGAGAAAAATATGGCCCTTGGGTTCCTTTTATTGGAACTATATTCCTATTTATATTCGTTTCTAATTGACCTTAGTGCTTGTGATACGATAATTTCTTGTCAAGATGATATTATATGATCCAATGGCACCCAATTTGATTTTGTTTCACCATGACCACCCAACTTCATGCTTAGTGTCACATTGGCCACCCAATTTGATTATGTTAAATAAAGTTATCGGGTGATTTGCTTGAAACTAAGTATGAAGTTTGGTGTTCAGGGTTGAAAAAAATCAAATTTGGTGACCAATGTAACACTAAGTATAAAATTGAGTCGCCATGGTGAATTTAACCCTGTAGAAAATTGTTTATCAACCAATCAACCAATAGGCAATAAATGAAATACTAAGTACCCTCGTATATGTTTTTCATTTCTAACTTTTTCCTGGCTCAAACTTACTACTTAGCCAAACATTGAGAGGATTGACTTAATCAAATATGCATGTATGGGTACTTGGTTCTTCTACCATTTCTTTAACTACATAATTTGTATGCGAACGATCAGAAATAATACTAATGGATATTTACCACTGATAACCTACTAATTAGCTAACAAGAAGAGATTTAGTATTTTCAACATGCATGCACCAGTTAATATCTTTCGATATTTTCTTTAACTGTACATTAATAATGCAAATAGTGCAGAGTAATTAACTAGTTCCACAAGTATGCTTACAGGCCTTACAACCATTTAATTTATACGAGGTCTGCAGGAACATAAGCATTTTGCAGATTAACACCCCTCGAAATAAAAACCTCCAGTGGGTAACAAAACACCGGAGTGGTGTCCCAATGCCCTCTTCAAACAAAAATAAAAACAACGGGAAGATGATGTCCATAAATATAATAAAGGGGAGAAGTGCAACCTGTATCACAAAATTTCGTCTTTCACAGTCAAGAAACATACTGGTGCTCCAGTTAACTTTAGCCATTATTTTATCCCTCACAGTTGAAAAGCTCAGCTGATCCCGAGCTGTAAATCGATCAACTTCATTGAACCATAGGCAGGTGAAAAGATTGGTGATGGGAATGTGCTCTCGTATTATAACACATCCTTCGGGAACATCTACAGAAATTTGGCCAGTTTAAGTTAATTTTACCATTTTTGAGACCAAAAATGAGCCAAAACATACAAATAACAGATGTACCACTAGTTATGGGAAGCTTAGCTGCAGAGTACGGCGTTAAACCCTCTTTTTCATAAAATTTGATCTGGTAATCAATAGAATCATTACTGTATTTTCCTGCAGCTTTATTTGCCTCAGCTTCTTCAAATACATCGAAGCGTCTATAGTGTCTTGATATAGCAAAAGTGGCATTTTGGCGCCACAAAAATCTGAGGAATATAGTTGAGGGATGAGTCACAGTAGTAACTTGTGTAGCCTTGCACAACAATGACGGGTAATACTACAGTACCTCTCAAGAATCTGGTATGGGTCCACAACAAGCTGAAGCTTTCCATCTATCCAGACAGAGTATCGGATGTTGGGAAACAACCTGTGCAGCAAGAGCTTTGGCACCTGCCACAATAAACTAAGAAATCTTAGCTCCATCCTAATGGTACGCAAATAGCAGATAAACCATGAGGAAGAAAGGGCTTACGTCTGTCACTCCAGCACTTTATGAACAGGAAAACAGTAAGAAAAAAACAAGTAGTTCAATATTAATTATCAATTTGTTTCAATACATAAAATTTGCAAAACGAGAACAAGGCCTTGTGAGTTCCATTTTTATTTAATTCTTTGATAAGGAAATTTAACTAATAGTATAATTTGCAGCAAATAGATGCCTTTATGGCCAACAAGGTTCTGGATATTAAAAAAAAAAAAAAAAGAAGAAACTAATTTCACAAAATAACCACCAAAAATCTCAGACCCGCCTCAGAAATCTCCAAATAACCCAATTTCCGACCACCTCACAATTATCACCAAAAACCATGGGATTCTTCAAATGTAATCCGATTACAAGAATCCAAGGCACCCACCCAATATTTCAATCAAACAGACCCAAAAATTGCTTATAATTTCAACGAATTCCTGAAATCAAGTAAAAGAGAGTCACGAAAGTTAGACCCAAAATAAAAGTTCAAAAAGGGGTTAAAAAAATCCATTAAACTACCTAAAGCAAATACCTCTAATCACTAAAATCCAAATAAGGAAAAAAAACGTATAGGAGACGCAAAAGAATATTTTTTTAGGAACTGATAAAGAACAAGATGAACACATGCGTGTATACTTACATATATTTTTTTAGGAACCGATAAAGAACAAGATGAACACATGCGAGTATACATACATATATTCATGTGTGCACGCATACATAATCTACGTTTCAGTTTTTTCTTGTTATAGTCGTGGAGTGTTGTCGACGATGAATTATTTGACCATTTTAAATCAAGAAAAAGAACCTTATAAAATGAAGTAACCCGGAAGAAGATGCTCTCTCTCTACATATCTGCGTGTGTTTAATGTTGAAGAAGAGCAAAAGTTTTGAGCTGGGCTTGGCTCACATTCGCCTCACGATTAACAACCGGTGAAGTATATATAATAAAGGTTGGAGTTTTATGTTTGTAGACGTCTACTGGTCTACATGTATCTCTTTAATAAAATAATACTCCTAATTAAGATTTAGGTTTCATAATTAATTTCTTGAGGTTGTATTATTAAAAATAGAAGTAGTTAATGAATTGGAATTTTATTTTTAAAAAAATTACCAAACAAAATATAATACGAGTGTTTTCTTATTCTTTAATTCAATGTATGAAAAAGTTATTAAAGCGTCAAGAACTCCTGATGATGCAGAATATCTATGCATGATTTATTTTCTATAGCTTCGAGTGTGTCATTTGATTTGATCGACGACGTTGAGATGCAATGCATCAAAGATCCTATTATGCTATCCTATAAGCGACCCATTTTTATTGACATTGGAAATTTATCATCGTATCCACGTCAATTTGAAGATGATGATAGTAGATTTTGGAGTGTTTTATATGCCCCTATTCTTCGCAGCTTAGTATTCCAGTTTTTTAGAGGCGTAAATTTCTGTTAAGTAGAAACTTCAAGGCTGTTTTGGTTAAGTTTTTGGACGCGAAATGTTATATTTAACGGGATTCAACTTGTGTCTTTTATTAGGTTAGACTCTATTGTAAGAAAACACAAGAGTACGTGCACATTGACATCTTGGGTTAGAAAACAAACAGGAGAACGACGAAGCAATTATAGAATATTCGAAGTGACAATCGAAGACTCGAAACTTGTCGACCCTTTTCATCTCTTCTATTATAACTTTGATATGATGCTAGGTTAAACTTTTCATAGCTAAGATGACAATATTAATTCCATTTGAAGACTGGTTTGATTTTTTTCATAGCTAACTATTATATACTTTCTACTACTTGATCAAAATTTGAATAAATTGTGACTTACTGTGTTTTCGAGTGGTTGAAAGCAAGATTTAGCATATTTTTAGCAGTGTGAAGTTCAATAGGGAAGAAATATTAACAACCTATGTTTTATACGATATTTTATTGAATGCTCATTGTTTTTATATATTCATATCTTTCATATAGATATAAGAATGTTGTATATAAGAATATGTTTAACCCTACTTAAAAGAGATCTTTAGACATGTTGATCAACAATTAAAATGTGTATTGGTCAATTACGAAAAAAATTGAAATTAAAAAGTAGAAAAACGTAAGTGGAGTCGAACTCCTAGGCTCCCAAAATCAATGTCACTCGAAAACCAAATTTCTCTAAAATACTTTCAAAAAATTATTTAAAAAATTCAAAAACAATTTCTTAATTTCGAAACAACTTTTGACTTTTCAAAAATATTATCAAACAAACCTAAGTTGTTTAGAGTTAAAAGTAATTGATTACGAAATAAATACACAATTCTCGTAAAATTATACCTAACTCACTATTTATAACTTGTTTTGACACCATACGCTCGATACTCTGAAAAATAAATAAATAAAGATTCTTGCCCGTCGCACGTACACAATCTTTTTCTCATTTCTTTCACGTTCAACTTCCTAGAAAAAAATAATAATAAATAAAGTTGGTTTCACTTTCTTCTTAATATCCAAATAAATAAAGGAGACATGACCATCTCTCTCATCGAAAACCCTATTGATGTGAAATTGAACGTTAATGACCTCATGAACGTACTAAGGTGAATTATTGGTGGCTCTATACAAACACGTGGTTTATTGATATAAATTGATTTATTATTTTACTATGACTTGTCAATGTTTCTAACTCCTATAACATATTAAATGATACAAGTCATGTTCGATGTCGAAAACAAATTAATCCTCATCACATTTAGGATAATACATAGTTGATTCCTATTCCGATTATGCATGAAACATTTCAAAATCACCATGTAACACTTCTCGACAACTATAATCAAATTTTACATTTATTACTAGTTTATTTAATATTATGAAATAATTATTTAAATAAATATGGAGAGTGCATATCTATAAAATCATAAGAAATCAATTAAAAAAAGATATATTTAAAAATTTAGGAAATAGGTGGACCAAAACATGTGCCCCTCTCACATGTAGCTATTAATAATGTTAAAATCACATGCATTTGAATGATATTTGCATCCAAACAAAAGGACCACAAAAAATGTAAACATCCACCCCATGTTCATGTTCATGTTCATTCGTATGGCGTCACCACTTTCTTTGGAGGAAACATTTTATGTATCAATAGTGCTAATATTGACATGTTGGGAATGATAAATGAATTAATTGATTAATCTTTCGACTACCGTGAAGTAGTCATTCCGAAGCAAGAAATGAAAGAAGAATCCACAAATATTCGTCTCGATCGAGGCTCTAGAAATATTTGATGGCCGAAGAGATAGCCAATTGCAAATAGACCCACTTGTAGCTCAAGGGACGATAAATTTAGACAAGGAAAAAGACAACAACACAACTTAGATCCTTGCATTAGCGCAAACTCCACCCTATGAGAACCAATCCTCAGGCCACTGAAAATATTTTTAACAAATTTCTTAAGTTTAGGTTATTAAGTTAACTATATGATGCAGTCGAAAAGAGTGAGAATGAATAATTTATTGAAACCGATCGGTATTCTGCGTGAACTAACAAGACAAATTGATCAAATTGGGAGAAACTACACCAATTTATTATTTAACTAATAAAAGCAACCAATAAAGTGTTTAAACAGTAATCTTAGAAAAAGAAAACTGTTTTAACTCCGCAAATGGTACATGAACTTTATACCCTATTTCAAAATCTGTTGCTTTGTATAGTTTATTTGAAAAGCGTTTTCATCAAACTTATTTTCGATAATATATTTTTCTAATAAAATAAATTTGCATGTAAACACCTATAAGTTTATTTTTATTTTTTAACCACACATTCTAAAAAAAAAAAAAAATCATTTTCACTTTAAATAATTCCTTCCAAACTATATAATAAAGCAAGGTTGAGCTGGGTAGGTGGTGCGATCGCATAGGACCACTTATTCGATAATATATTTTTCTAATAAAATAAATTTGTATGTAAATACTTCTATCTTTTTCTTATTTTTTAACCACACATTCTAAAAAAAAATTCATTTTCACTTTTAATAATTCCTTCCAAACTATATAATAAAGC
>CAIGRN010166548.1:0-10820 GCA_903798345.1 Fraxinus anomala | reverse complement strand
TTACTCTAGTCCACCAACTTTCAAAATATGAAATGTAGTAAATGAAATAAATAATTTTATTCTGTAAATTTTCGAGGTGTTACATGCTATGTTTTGATCTACCATTTCTTCAACTCTTGATTGGGAAAGCTAATGTTGAAAACAATCAAAATGGATAAATTCTTATTATCTATTTGTAATAATGACTAGATTTCGACAAGGAAAATGATTGTTGTTTCATAGTTTAAGCGGCTGATCGATAGCAGATTATTGTTTATCAAGTTTTCTACTGTGTGTTGGAAAAACAAATTTAACAATGTACAGTTTTCCTTAATCCTAATTGTTCTATTTACTTTGCTTAGAATAAGCATGTAGCTCAATCTTCTTTCTGGAGTGTATTATGTAAATTTTTCATCCTAATGTCAGGTTTCTCGTATCCTTTGCTGGCCGGTACCTGGCGTATGATATTAGTGTTTCATCGGTTTCTTGCAAGAGTGAAGGGGACTGCGGTAGTTTAGACCATCAATTATTGAAGATACATGTCCCTCGAACTGACCCAGATATTTTTGGCCCAGCGTTTATTGAGGTGAGAACTATCTTCTACCCGCTTCTTATTTTCTTGTGCAATGAAGTGGTATTGGTATGGTTCACTTATGCACTAGGACAAGTATTTGTTAAAAATGTGACTTCTTTGCTTCAGTAATTTTGACATTTGGATGCATACACTAATCTGAAACTAGGACCTGAATATATGACATTTGTGTTCAATTGATTTTGAGTTGCATCATTTCGTCCCCTTTGAGTATGAAGTTTTAAGAAATTACGCATCTTGGTTTACTAAACAAAAAAAATTGTAGTAAACTGCATTTTTTGGGCTTGCAATCTTTTAAGGTGTTTTCCTGATTAAAGATTGAAATACTTTTTGGGAAGCTCATGGTTTCTCAACTATGACGTGGAGCTCAATTTTGCTGTCCCTTTCTTAGTTTTATAACAAAAAACATCCTTATTGATATCAAGAATATCTTAATATAGGGAAACTGACGGTGAAGATATTGTTCACTCAAAAAAATTAGGAATTCTCGCACATAAATTTGTTATAAGAGCTGTTGCAAGAATCATGCTAATTATGAAACTTGTTTTGGTCGGACTGTCTTTTTTTTTCACCTATATTGAGGTCTCTTTTGTAGGTTGAGAATCAGTCTGGCTTATCCAACTTCATTCCAATTCTTATTGGGGACAAAGAAATTTGTGAAGAAATGGCGGTTATGCAACAAAAGTATGATTCATCTCTTTGCTCCGAAGGACACCAGTTTGCAGCTCCAACATCAGCATGTGAAGTTTATGCCATAAGACAGACAGAA
This sequence comes from Fraxinus anomala, assembly GCA_903798345.1. NCBI lineage: Eukaryota > Viridiplantae > Streptophyta > Magnoliopsida > Lamiales > Oleaceae > Fraxinus > Fraxinus anomala. The sequence goes on along the minus strand of CAIGRN010166548.1, from coordinate 9,480 downwards.
TTCTATGAGTTTTTGCTGGAAGTTGCATGGTCACTCAAACCCATGTTAGAGTCACATATGACGGCTGCTCAGATACAAAGAATGAACTGCTTATTGAACTTTTTGATAGAAAAAGAGTCTACAGTCATTTTAGACAGAATATTATACCGCATGAAAACTGTAACAGATAAGAATTTGGTTACAGACGTTCCTGATGTTGATATGAGGCTATTTTGGGAAAACTTGAATAATGCAAGAAATCTACTTCGTCAGAAATTACAGGAAAAAAACTACCTAGTGACGCATGGGACAGATGGAAATGATTTTAGTCAAAGTTCCCAAAATGATTTTCGAATCGATGTTCAAGCTGCCAGTCAGGTGCGGACTTCATATTTTGTGCATAAATTTCTTAGTGGAAAATTGCAGTAATGATCCTGAACCAATTTCTTTAGTAGCATGTTGGTCTCCAACCTTTGAAAGGGAGCAAGTAGGTCCTCAAACTTCAATTATAGCTGTACAATCAATCCTCAAAGCAAAGCATCCAAATCTCCATTAAATGTCATGTGACCCTTGTGAAAATATGCTTTTCTTCAAATTTCTGTACACTGGCCTTAATAAAGTTGGACATGTGAGGGTTACATGACAAATTAACAGAGGTTTGGAAGCTTTCCGTCGTTGAGGAGTGACTTCGTACCTATAACGAGAGGTTGAAGGTGGATTTGCTCCTTTTAAAGCTCGTGGACCAATTTGCTACTCGGACAATTGGTTGACCAGTAGTGCAATTTTTTGTTTCTTATTTTAATGTGACTGATTCAACAAGCGGATAAATTTGCGGAACTTTTGTTTCAAATCACATATTCTTCATTGAGTTTGTGTAGAAGTTTGTTACTGGGGAAAGGTGAACTCTTAGTAAAGTCTAAATTGGTGGGGGTATGTCTGAAATGTGATAATACCAGACATTAAAATGCAATCCTATGGTAATCCAGATATTTAATTGTTCCAGCAAGAACAACTTGTTAAATTGCCATTGAATTTTTTTTGGAGCAACCTTTTGCATGAACGCTAATACCATTTATATTATTTTGAGTAACTTCTCAACCATATGCCACATGCATTCTACACAAGTTTGTGGAAAAACACAATTGTTTTCATATTATTATTTTGTTGGGTAATCATTCGAATTTACTTTTTTCACTCGTATTATATCAATAAGTTACAATGATTTTTCTACAGTGAGCTTGTTGACGTACACTTGTATGTACATGTGTGTTTATTGTCTTTGCAATTTCTCAAAAGAAAATAAAAATAGTCCCAAAATCTTTTCGTATTTTTCGTTTCATGTACCATGGTTACACTTATTTATACATGCTCATTTGACATTTTTTCTCTTATGGTAAACATTCTTCTTTGTAACACTCATCTGAATTGAAGTTCAATCCTTTTAATATATTCTACTCGTGTTCTTAGCAAAAAGTGCACACTGGCAAGCGAGGTAATGACCAAACTGTGACAAATTATGTTTAAACTTTGCAGGGTTTGGAAAAGATGGCGAAGGATAAGTTGGTGGACAGAGTATTTTCGACTCCAATTGATGAAAGCACAACAGTTCCTCTTTTGAGTCAAGCGGTGGTCACAAGTATAGATCCAAAGGAAAGGCCAGGAAATTCATGCAATCGATTATTCACCAAAACATTTCTGATTTCTCGACCCACTATCTTTGCAATTGCTGCAATCGGTGTTTGTTTTGGTATATGTGCAGCCGTCCTCCACCCTCGGAAAGTTGTTGAGCTTGGGACGACTATTCAGAGGTGTCTGTTCAATAACTCATTGTAATCATCGGATCGATGATCCCAAATGTACGCCGTGTTATATAGGATACAGGTTCTTTACACCAGCATATCAGCGCCACTTCCAGGACACTGATCGCCGAGTTGGGTATGAACGTGGCTTTGAGGAAAGTGCTTGTATTTCATTTCCATTGACCTTGAGAATCTGAATCAGATTTGATGGAAAAGTTTATAGTCCCTGGTTTCATACCCTGGTGTACCTCTTTTACCTTTCTAGTACTGTCACGATGTGCCCTATCGCGGGGATTAAAAAAATTTCATTTACCGTCCTTCAAGGTGAAGCAGAGTTGGAGTGGAAAATGTAGGAGATGTGAACTACATATTTTATATCAACTTTGAACTAAGTTAAAGAAAATCCAGAAAGATTTAATACGAGAAGACACTTTATGATAGTAGTGAGAGTTGAACTTGCATTGTATTGTATGTTATTATGAAATACTTTATAAGTGCTGTAAAAGTAATATTTGATACTAATTTGTTGGTGGGATTTGACGAGTCTCAAACGAACTAATGAAAATAAAATTTAGGATTGAAATTTAAAATAAGAAAATTGTACTCTCAAAACTCAATTTTTATGATTCAATTTTTTTGTGATTGTGAAATACTACAAATGAACAACCATTTTCTACTACATTTAATACATTATAATTAATTGTTAACACATGAATTTAAACACCCATTAAAATTCCTACATACATGAATAGAAATAGATGCATGATCATGCAACATTAAAAATAAAGACACTACAGTAGTACACTAGTTAATTATTTGTATTACCCATAAATCCAAATATCTTTAATTATATAGCCAAAAAGGTTTTCAATTTGCTCATCCAACCAATATTTGAGACAGACAATTTATAAAATCAATATGATAGCTGAAAAAACCTACGCATTCATCAAACTTGAGTCTCTAATCTGTATACTCCTCGTATATCTCATAGTTCAGTTTATATACACACACAGACACACACATATAGAGAAAGATGGCTATCTGATCATACAAGGATATAGAAAATGGCATTGAAAAGGTGTTGATGATCTGCAAAAGCAATTAATTCAGCAAACTAAATGTGTAGATACTGTAGGAGAAAGTGGAAAAATGGCTCAATTTGGATGGTGCTTTTAAGTACTTTTGTAGCTGTTTGAATTTGGATAATGTGTAAGTATATGTCTATATATGTGTTCATCTGATGTATCTATGTATTTGGAAACCAATTTTTTTTTCTTGGTCAGGACCACCAAAAATAAAGTAGGAAAAGAAAATTCTTTAGCTTAAGTTAATTTATTTTGCAAGTGGGCTACTCAGCACCCACTCAATCTGCCATAAGACATGACTTAAACTTATCAATAGCAGAGGTGCGTGATCTTGTGACATATTTCATACGTCGAACAAACCAATGTTGCATGATGGGAAAACTCAGATAGAATTGTACGTGTTACAGTACTCGATGTTTGGGTCTATAATAACAATTGGAGCTATGATTGGTGCAATAACAAGTGGAAAAATTGCTGATCTCATTGGTGGAAAAGGGGTAAATTCAATCAAAATTTCTTGAAAAAAAGAGATCAATTTTAAGATATTATAGCTTTTTGGCCATAGTTAAAGGTTTTGTTTAATTTGGTCATGGAACAGGCAATGAGAATTTCAGCTGCTTTCTGCATTACAGGATGGCTTGCAGTCTATTTCTCCAAGGTACTATTTTTTTAATGATCGGAAAAATTGTACCTAGTTGGTTCTTATCTTCTTGATCAATTATGCTTATTGGGAGTGCCCGTTTATAGTCTTTCCAACCACTTTACCTTTCAGAAGTTAAAATTTCTTTAAAAAGTCGATACTATTCTTATTTCGGGAGTGGGATTGGTTTTGCTTTCTTCAGTTTTTAAAATTAAGTGTTTAGCTATTTTACTTGTACAAAATGTGACATGTAAGGGTGACTTTCGTAAGTTAATTTGCTATAAACTCAAGAGGTTAGGGACAGTGTTGTCAGGTACCGACGAATTTTTTGGGTGATTGTAATTGGGATTGTTTCTTATATATATATATATGTATATGTGTGTGTGTGTGTGTGTGCAGGAAGCTTGACATAGGGAGATTCTCCACGGGATATGGCATAGGAATTTTCTCATTTGTGGTACTCATTCACCATTAATTTGATTATTTGAGCATTATAATCTAAAAATCTAGCTTATTTCGTGATTATTAATCTTTCTCCAACAATCAATTACACAAACAGGTTCCGATATTTATAGCTGAAATAGCACCGAAGAATCTCGTGGAGGACTCACAACGCTTAATCAGGTATGAGGATCATACGTTGCATGCATATGTTGAGCTTGATAAAATGCAAAGAGGATCTCTGTTTTGAATTTGGCTCTCATTCTGATCCTTTTGCTCTGCAGCTCATGATTGTTTGTGGTGCGTCGACTGCATACTTGCTTGGAACAGTCGTAACATGGCGAACTTTGGCTCTTACTGGTGAGATCAAAATTCTACTCAGCAGAGTTGGATAGCATTGGACAGAAAAGAAGCTAAAATATCGTATCTAGTTGTGTTCAATATTGCGTATCTAAAGTATAGCCCTGATATAGTAAAAAAATTCTGAAACTGATTGGGGATTTTCTGATATGAATGTCTTCTTCCGTGCATTTTCCTGCTCATGGGATTGTTCTTTATCCCGGAGTTCCCCCGATGGCTGGTGAGCTTTACCGAGAGTTTGATTATTTAGTACTCTTTACTAATGAGATAATTGTGTTACATTAAACTAAGGTAGGAATTTGCAGGCAAAAATGGGACTTCAGAAAGATTTTGAGTTGGCATTACGCATGCTTCGTGGCAGAGATGCTGATGTTTCTCAAGAATCTGCTGATATTCAAGTATATTATGCCATCCACATATTCCAAAAATATCAAGTTCTTCTATTTTATTGTTCTGATTAGGATATTTTTATGCTGACAGGCTGGTATTGACGCTCTACAATATCTTCCTAAAGCTAGAATCTTCGATTTGTTCAATAGGAATTATACGCGTGCAGTCATTGTAAGCAACTTTTTTGTTGACTTAATTAGCTTTAAGATCTTGTTTGCAAGTACTTATTCGGATTTGTTCTTTTCTTGTTCAGATTGGTGTTGGATTAATGGTTTTCCAACAGTTTGGAGGAATAAATGGAATCAGTTTTTATGCAAGTGAAACGTTTGTAGCTGCAGGATTTTCTTCACGGAAACTTGGAACAATTGCTTATGCTATAATTCAGGTTTGTTGTATCTCAAGCCAAATTTGGTAGCATCAAATTGAGTTTTGGAAAATTCCAATTCAATGCCTCGTTTTCGTGCTGCCAAACACGTCTGAGTTGGTTAAATCTTGATGTCCAAATTTTTGCTGATATTGTGTTTTAGGTCCCAATAACTGTAGTTGGAGCAATATTAATGGATTAATTAGGAAGAATACCACTTCTTATGGTGAGTACTTGTCGTGCACCTTGAGTTCTTTTTCTTTTGGCAAGTGATACTGTCACCAGGAAGCCTAAAAATGATGAATTTGGTTTTGCGTTTTTTCAGATATCAGCATCAGGCACATTTCTTGAGAGCTTCCTGGCTGGAGCATCTTTCTTCCTCAAGATGATTTACTCTTGCTAATACATTTTATAACTTACTGATGTTTATAACTGATTCAGGGTACATCTTTTAACACACTATGTTCCTTTCCCAAGGCCAAGGCCTTCTGCTCGAATGGGATCCAGTATTAGCTGTATCGGGAGTACTGGTAAGCTCGACTCAATTCCACTATCGATTTATGAGGTTATGGATTAAGTCATAATCCTTACTCTCGAAAGCAAAAATAATCAGAACATTAATCAAAATATGAGGAAAAAAACACAGATTTATCACGATTTATGCCCACTTGTGGCTGGAGGTTTAGAATGCAAGTTTTTCCTCGCACCTCTTCGCAAACAAAAAAACGCCCTCTCAACATATATACACAGCTGTGTTTGTACATTAATGCATATATGTTCTTGTGATCCTAAATACTTCAATTAAGCGATCTTCATTAGACTAAAATTTTCCTCGAATCAATATGAACAGATCTACATAGCATCATTTTCAACAGGAATGGGAGCAGTTCCTTGGGTAATAATTTCAGAGGTAAGCTCAGAAACTATGGTTCTTGTTATAGCTTGTGATTATATTTATCCATGGCTTCAAGTTTATAGATTATGATTCTTGATCTCGTTGATCAAGAAGAAGAACACGTTCTATTATCCCTTTTTCTTTTCTTTCCTTTTAGCTAAAAAATTGTATAATTCGAGATTTCTCTCTAAACCTGTCATAACACTACAACAAAAAACTAAGCCCTGTTCTCTGCAACTCGGGGTCAGCTACCTCAAATCCCTTTTCGCCACATCATTCAGTAATATTGCAAGATCCAAAGCAGACTACTAATTTTTCTGTAAAAGCCAAAACTATTTTTTACTTTTTAGATATTCCCAATTCACACGAAGGGTTTAGCTGGAAGCCTGGTAGTACTAGTAAACTGGTTAGGTGCTTGGGCAGTTTCCTACACATTCAACTTTCTCACGAGCTGGAGTTCAACAGGTAAAGGACTAATGTGCGAACAAAGTCAAAAGTAAAAAATTTAAATCTTAAATTGTACATTAATGTGTTGGAATTGATTCATACCTATGCTTGAAATTTTCTTCCTCGGGACCATTCATGCTCTATGCTGGATTCTGTGCTCTCACAGTACTGTTTGTAGCAAAGATAGGGCCCGAAACAAAAGGAAAAACTCTGGAGCAAATTCAGGCCTCCATCAACTCATAGAATGGAACAAGCCAAAGGGAAACCGAATATCAATCGAATATATCAGAAGGTATGATGTGATTTCTGCCTAAAGTACCTCATCTTCCTTTCACTATTCAAGTGTTATATGCACGTCCCAACTACTGCGAAGCGGGGGCGGATTCAGAAGTTAGGCTGAAATTTTGATCAAATTAGCTTCAACATGGAGAAAACTAGCAAAATGCACCATACAATTGTGCCTGCAGCTGCAGGAAGTTGTTCCAACCAATACAGATGGATATAATAGATATATTTGTGCCAGTATCACTCAAAAACAGATTTGTTATTGAATTTCAGCTGTTGTTAAGTTGTTTTTAAAATTTTCAATTGATACAATAAATTATGCAGTTTAATTTCCTATACATTCAAGTATTCTCCCTTTGCAATACTTCATGATGCTGAATCACTTTATCTAAAAAAGTTTAAGGTGTTAAAGAGGATAAATTTGGGTCACAGAATATTTTCACTTAATAAATCATTGGGTCGAGAAATACAACCATTACTAAGGCTTAGAGATGAACTAAGTGAAAAATCAAATTAAGGGAAATATTATGGTGCGAGAAGGCCAAAATTAAGGCATTTTCATCTTGCAGGATTAATGCACTCCACCAGCGGAGCATGAAAACTCAATTTCTAGTATTCCGGAGTATGAAAACTCGATACTCCCTTATATTATTTTTTTATTCATTCAGGTCTATATCCCAATTAAATAGCGAGTCTCAGTTATTTAATATAATGTATTCGGTTTCATTGTATCCGGAGGTGCATACCTTTTTCCATGTATACTGAGATAAATAACGTCTTAAGAAAAGCGACGTTTTAGCATGGCATGGAGCCTAAAGTTCATAACCTCGTTTATTTTCTACTATCCAACTTCTTCTACTGCATGCTTTGCCTCTTGAAGGTTTGTTCCAAGAATTGACACATGCACATGCACAAGATTTGATCTGTAGGCCTTTGCTGCTCCAATTCAATGTTGAACCCACGTCATCTAAAAATTTAAACTTTTTACGGTCCTCGAATAATCACTACTTCAAATTGTTCACCACAACTCGAGCTCTAAGTAGGCTTGAATTACTTAGCATACACTCTATTGATGGCTTGTTAACTCAATGACGGCCATATTGTTAGTCGTAGTATATACGTGTAAAAACCTGTTATTACTTTCTAAAAATGACATGCTGATTATTTAATAACATTTTTTTACGGTGTGCACCCTTAATTAATACTCACATTGAAATTTACGTAATTCGAGCCTAATAATATCTAGAGGGGGGGTGAATAGGTATATTATGCAAAATTAAAATTATTAATTAATTAGCAATATGTCACCAATTAATTATCTCTAGATGATTAAGCATGTAAGTCAATTTAACCTATATTTAAATACCGCAGTTAATATAATCAATAAAGAAAGCAGTAAAAACACACGGTATGATCACGAAGAAACCCAACTAGAAAAAATTTCGAGCACTTTGCCAGTTAATACACTATAAACGATTCAGACACTTACAGTTTACCAGACTAGATAACGACACATACTATCTGATATCTGGACTGAAGTTCTTACAGCTATCCTGAAAACTGTGCTCTCCTGCACCAATCCTTAGCTACAATTTTCAAAACTCTCCTGGAATTTGCTACCCTGGAGCACTCTTAGCAGCTCTCTTGGAAACTGTGCTCTCCTGCACCAATTTTTAGCTGTAATTTTTAAAACTCTCCTGAAATTTGCTACCCTGTAGCACTCCTAGCATTGCAGAATAATCTATTTCTGTGGATCATGAAGAACACCCAGTTCTTCACCGACTGGAACTCCAGTCAACTTTCCTTGATTTTCAGTAACTCTGACAGATGTGGAGGAATGAACGGTTTGGTATTTGGATTATGAAAGTGATGTTTTTCTCACCAAAACAATCTAACAGGATGAATGTTTTAAGAATGAATATGTCGAAATTCTCTGTGATGAAGCTCTCTCAATGATCAACATTCTCTAATCACGTTCAGATGTGTTTTGGTATTTATAGATAGGTTAGGAAAGTAATGGGCAGGGAAAAAGCCTTTAAATCGCGAAATAAAAATTTTTCAGACAACACCGTCGCTTGAGCGAGGGCTCAGCGACAATCGAGCGATAGACTGTCGCTCGAGCGAAGACAGAACAACAGTCGAGTGACGGAGGTTCTGTTTTTGACGCTCGAGTCAATCCATGACGACAATCTAGCGAAAATTCGTGCCGTATTTTCCTTCTTTTGCCATACTCGAACCCTAAACCTAAAAAACCTATTTTCATATAATTGTACATTACTCCTTGACTTTTTTCAATATTTATAATTAAGTCCCTTTTGTTTACAGAATTGCCAATTACATAATTAAAACCTAACACACATAATTTGTGAAGCCTCAATGGTTCCAATGTCATTATTTATTTTGGAAACTCAAAAAAAAAAATTTTGTGGGATTTTAGCAAAGATTAAGGAACAAAATCGAATCATCGTCGCCCCAATTATTTTCTCAATGGGAGAATTACATAAATGTATTAGTGTAATGTGCTTGAATTGCAAAATTGGTGTAATTGTAACATTTTGCAAGATTACAAAACCTAACTGCCATTTTTTTTAATTGTACATGAGAAACCTTACACTTATGATAGGGATATTAAATTTGATAGTTATGATACTCCTTGGTTTTAGGGTGTAATATTATTGTTACCACGACAATAATAATAACGTTAAGGAAAGTTTTTACTACACAAAACTCTCTCCTTAAAAAAAAAAAAAAAAAAAAAAAAATTAAAATCATCAAATAATCGTGTTTCTGATACA
>CAIGRN010166536.1:0-10206 GCA_903798345.1 Fraxinus anomala | reverse complement strand
AAAAAAAAAAAAAAAAAAAAACAAATCTCACTTTCATGGTGAATGAAAGCAGAAACTTATTAGCAATAAAATTATCAAAGTAGCATCATGAACAAGTGAATAACAGCGATGATGAGAACACAACTTTTGACTTAAATGAGGAATTTCGAGATGGGCAGCATACAAAACACAGTTATTTAATTTTTTTTGCATCACTTCTGTCAGGAAAAGCTAAATTCATGTGGATGACAAGAAATTATGCTATGCATGCATAATTAAACAATTATTGTTTGTGTCATTTCATTGATTGCCTAGTCAGCAGAGCATTTATACCCGTCCACAAGTTAACTCATCAAGTCATTCCAGGTAAAAACGATAGCTAATGAGCACTTTTTTTAGCCTAAAAGAAAGATAAGAATGGAACGACAACATAATTCACTCGCACCAAATCATTTTTCTGTATAACCCGTAATGAAATTAATAAACCTTCATTATCAACTTCATCAAAAATTCAATTGCATGAATTTCTAAACCAGGATTTGTGTATATAGCCCTCCTCCAAATAGTTCCAGGCCAATACAATCTCCCACTCATGTGGATATAACAACTGCTATTAACACATCATGGATCTCCAGTTATATTTTCTTTATTGCTAATTACTATAAGAAATTTCATATAATTTTTAGCCACTGAAACAATGTGCGTGAATTTCTAAACCAGGATTTGTGTATATAGCCCTCCTCCAAATAGTTCCAGGCCATTTACTTACTTAGGAGTAGGCCGTAGGGCAACGGGTGTTTAGAGAATTTCAAGACAAAAATTTCTAGGGTTCTCTGAAATATGTGGTTAGAAAACATCTTGACACAAACAAATACTACATAAAAAATTAATATAATTAAACTTAGAAAGCAATATAATGCAAATTTGAAACGGGTTTCTTACCTTCTGATGAGAGAAACCCACAGCTGCACTAGACTGACCAAAATCAATTAGCCTTTTTTCTCACCAGTATTTCAACAAAATCTGCAAATATCAAACCCAAATTATAGCAAATACAAACTCAGAATATGTGAACCCTATATCAGAAAACATCAACATCCAATTGAAAATGAAATCACACAATCGGATGGCTGATTAGACCTCTTAAAGCCAATGTGAAAAAAAGGAAGAGAAAACCAAAACATCAGATAAAAACAGAAACCCTAGAAATTGGAACACTAACAAAAAAGTATCTTGAACCCTAGAAAATAATTCAAACAAAAGCAATAAAAACACATACCTAAAGAAGAAAGAGAAATAGATCCAAGGCACGCAGCTTTCAGTGCTACAGAAAATAGAAAGGATCTCTCTTTCTCAGTCTATACGCGTATTGACCAATCGCAGGGTGCCTTTTTCACCAGAAGCTTCAACGGATTGAGGCGACGACTTTGAACATTTATCGAAAGAGAAAGTAAAGAGAAATTACGAAAAGGCGTGTTGAATACGGGTTTCTTGTGAGTTTCGTTTGAATCAATTTTGCAAAACGCGTTTTCCATACGCCATCAAGAACACGTGTTTGGTTTACTTTTTCTCTTTTGTCTATTTATTTCTACTTTTCATTTTTTTCCTCTTTAATTTATTTTTATTGTTCTGCTTAATTATCGATTATCCACTTTGAACAACATGCCACGTGTACCACATGAATAAGTGACATTTTACAATTTTTAAACACAATTCATATCTATAGACACAATTATTGAGAAAATTGATTGTTACTTAGGTGTAATAACGAGTTTAACTTGCTCATGAGCTCGATCCATAAGTGGTTCGAACACTCATGAGCTCGATCCAAGAGTGGTTCGAGCTTATGAGTAAACGGGCCATGGATCAAGCTAAACCAACTTAATTTGTGGATTTTATAAGTTGATATGTGGGTTGCTTGATTTGCTTCTGAGTTGGTTTGTGGGTCAACTCGCACAAAATACAAATTTATGCTTGCTAAAGGGTGTTGCTCTCGTGAAAATCGATTTGACAACATGGTGCATTTTAAGAAATTCATTGAATCTATTTTGAGGTACAACTTTTATGACGAAAAAAGTAACGACATATTTGGTAGGTTGAATTAAACATCTATTTGATATCGATTAAAATTTAAATTTTAATCTAAGTCAAAATCAATAATTAATTTTAGTCACATATTTTATGGATTTCAAAACTTTTCAACCAAACATTTTATCAACTTCTATCAAAATTTACTAAAAATCTGACTTAATCCCCACTAAACAAGGCTATATATAATAATATAAGGCTTAATATATTTGCACTATAGTTTTTAATAATTAGCCCCTGTTTGTTTCCAAAATTTTACCTCATTTTTCTTGTGTTTGACATCCATTAATTTTTTTTCTTTTTTAATTATAACAACACATTTTTCAAATAAATAATATTACACATAAATCTAAAAATTTTTATTACTTTTCAATCACACATTCTTCCATCAATCACTACTCCAAAATTTATAACACACCCAAAATGGGTGCCAAACGCATGCTTTAATACATTTTCCAATCGTTGAAAATGCGGCAACCCTTTTTTTCTCTCTCTCTCTCTCACAATGGGACCTATGTGTTGGAAAAAAAGGGTCGCATAATTAATTCTTGTTGACAAATAATGGGAAACAAACGGGTTATTAAACTATATTTTAATTGCATGAAATGTTCATAATCTTTACATATTATCAGATTATGTCTCAATTTTTTTTCCATCGCATTGTTATTGTCAAATTAATATAAATTGCTCTTGATTATGGTTTCTCTCTAAAATTTTCTTTAAAATAGGATAAAAAGACTCATTTTTCCATTGTAATTCTAAATAAGCAAAACAAATAATAATACAAAAAATATGATTAAATAGTTGACCCTTATTTTTCCTCAATCCTATCAAGTTCATACTACCAAATCAAACATAAATTGTAGAATTAGTTTAGGTTATAAATTCTCGAATATTTACAATATTAGAGTATTAGTGAACTATTTACGCAAACTTCATTATGTTTATAGTATGAATACGCGAGCTTCAATAATTCAAAGCTCGTTGAAATTCATATATTTAGCCCCATAGTTTAGTTTTGCTAAAAATCAGATGTTTAGTAAATTTTAATAAAAAATAAAATATGTAGTTGAAAAGTTAATAAAAATTGTGGAACCCATGAAATGTGCGAATGAAAATAAATTTGGATAAAAATGAGTTTTGAAAAATGAGATCAAACGAGGGCTTATAGTGACGATGTTAACTAATGTCTAATGATATCCCTTGAAAATAAAAAATTGTATGGCTCTCCGCCATTAACTAATATCATTCAACGATGAATTTATCTCGCATATATAATCAATAATTCAACGGATAATCATTTTATCGAGCCTAAAACCGAGTCCATATTGAGTGTAACTAAATTTTTATCTCATCCGAAAATGTAATTTTAGGTTTCCCCATGCATAAACAAAGTTCAGGTCCAAATTCAGTATCTGAAACACATATTCCCCCAATATATCCATGTTGTTGGCAAGATTTTTGGCACTCTTTTTCTGTATAAAGACAAACCCCTATGATATAGTCACCATCCCAATCATCATCATCACCTGCAACTGAAATTCGGAAAAAAAAAAAAAATGTTAGCTTGGGAAAAATTCTCCGCAGTAAGAAAATGAAAATTGGAATATAAATTTACCTAAACTCATTTCATTTGAAGAAAGGACCAATGCAATGGAAAAAAGTCCAATGAAAAGGGATGATTTAAAAGAGGCCATTCTTCTGTTTAATTTTGATTTTTGTGTAGAATTGGATGAACACACATTTTACCCCATATCCCATCTATAAAGAATCAGTTCTTGACTTTCATATTACAGAAATTCGATTATGGTAATTTATGCAGATTTTGTAAATACATAGTTATATATTTATGAGAGGGGTTTATTAAATTAATGCGCATAGTCCCATCCATTTTGACAAATAGATCTGGAGAACCCCAAGAACTAAATCAACGATTAAGGGTGTGTTTGAGTCACATCATTTTGGAAGAATGTATTTTGGAATAGAAAATTGATTGAGAATGTGTGGTTGAAAAAGAAGGAAAAGTTATTGATGTGATGGAAAATACTATTTTATTGAAGAATGTGTGGTTGAAAATGAGTAGAAAAATGAGAATAAAAAAATAATGTGTACCAAACATGGGCTAAGTTAATTTTTCGATCTGGTGGTAACTCGGGCAGTTTCTTTAGGAACACGTAAAGAAATTCTCTAACTACTGGAATTCTATCTGAGGAGCTTTATTGAAGAGATGAAAAAGCCCTTGGTGATTTTATTCATTTTGGCCCTCACAATCGGTTTTAACAGAGAAACTAACGGAAATGGACAATATGGGGTATTATCAAGGCTTGACAGTGCAAAAATGAAAAGTTAGGAGGCATGTGCAAAACAGGTAAAGATTAGGGGGGTAATGTGCCAATTACTTCAAAAGTTACAGAAACCTTTGGTTACACGGATCAAGATAACTTTTAGTCTAGCTAGTTCAGATGTTTACAGCTTCGACGTTGTTATGGTTGAGCTTTTAACTGACACAAAGCAATCTTGTCAATCAAATTAAAAGATTAGGGAAGGAGTTCAGCACGAATTTCTTGCAATCAATGGAGGAAAATGGTTTATTTGATATTGTTGATGCTGGGGTGCTCAAAGAAGGCACGAAAGAACAAATATTGGCTGCTGCTCAACTTGCTAAAAGATAACTACACCTGAATGGAAAGAGAAGGCCAACAATGAAGTAAAAGTAGAGCTCGAAGGAACTCATATGTCGAAACAAGAATCACTTGTACAAGATAATGTTCGTGACATAGAACGTCATTCAATACTTGTGACATACTGAAATATTTCAATGTACTCAACGATATATTCTTCATTTCTATATGAGTAGTGCTATCTAACCGTTAGTCTAGGTGGCAACATATGTGACGTTAATTAATAAATTTATTTAGATGCATATAGATATGGTCCATTTAATTGGATTTATCATATGTTGTTACTTAGAATTGTATTGTAGCGCTAGTAGAACTAGATATTATTATTCTTTCTACATTGTGGTTTTTCTATTCTTGTTTCCATGATAGTGTGATTTTATAAGTGAGACAAATTTTTTATATTGCCCTATCAATATCATAATCTTTGTGATTCATAGAAATAAAAATTGTTCAAATGATCTTAATTGTATTCAATGTTTAGTTCAGAGATATCATAACCTCTCATTAAACATTAGGCTTTTATAGTTCTCTGTTTCAATCATATGGAACTCAAGTATAGAGTAGCAATGAACACAAGCGAAAGCTCAGATTTTTCTCTCTTTTCTTTACGAAAGACATGACTAAATACGAAGGATTCCAGTTACTACACATATATTTATGCTTTTGTACCGTGGTATTATAAAGTACAAGATGAACAGAAGAAAATTACCACAAAAATTACGTAAACGATGGAATGTGAGATCTGTGTGGACGTGTTAAAGATAAATAGGGATGAACTCTTCTTTATATATTAAATGAAGGGATTATCAGAGTAAAACATACACTTAGATTTCATTAATAATGTGGGCTTGTAACCTTATGAATGTACTTTGAATCTTTGTGCATCTGCGAATGGCATGTACCCCAATTTGAATACGGTGATCTACCATACCTAATCACCTTTTATTTATTGGGACCGGTCTCTTTGTATTGAAATAAAAGAGCCATGCTATACGTACTGGGCCACCCACCTATCACATGGTGCTGGCCCCTTGTAACTTATAGAATTCTTCGAAATAAAATAGTACAAGGCACATCAAAGAAATTTCTTCATTGATATTTTGGAGTGTTTAGTCATTTTATTAGTGGAAAAATAAGCAAAACGTTAGAGAAGGAAAGGAGGAGGAAGCAGCTACCCTAGAGAGCTTTGACTATTCTGAGTGATTTAGTTTACTTTTAATCCATTTCATCATTCTATAAATCTGACTCAGTCCTCCTGCAAAAAATTAAGTAGCTGCTAGCAGAAGGGTGATTATAGGAGAGGATACAATCAATTTGTTCCATTATATTATTACTCAAGGCAAAACACTTGAGGTATGTCAAACTCCCTTATCATGGTGATTTTGATTTTTTTCATTACTTTAATATACAATTAATGGATTTCCACAAGCTTAAATTAATATGGAGATTCTTAGAGCTCGTTGACAATGTTTTGAAAAGTCAAAAGCTATTTTTGAAATAAAAAGCCACTTTTAAGGGCTTATTTGACATGATTTTTATTTTTTGCTTCTTCTTCCGGTAGAAGAAAAGCAAATATTTGTTTGAAAACTAAATTTTAAAAGCACTACATATTCTAGAATTGCTTTTTGAGGAAGCCACGTTGGATCAGTTTCTTTTAAAAACTCTTTTAATTAGAAAAAACACTTTCAAAAAATTTGTCAAACTGATGCAAAAGTTATTTTTGGGTATCAAAAGCTCCTTTTGACTTTTCAAAAATCTTGCTAAATGGGCCATAAATATATTTGGATAATATTTTGAAATTAATTTGTTTTGCTAGTAGAGTTTTAGAGGAAACTAACCTAAAGGTAATTTATTGTGAAACTTTTTTAACAAGACGAGGTAAAAGCAAAAACAAAAAATTTGTCAAACGGGCTCATAGTCTGTTGATCTATTTCTATTCCATTATTATACTTGTTAGTTAGAACATAGCTTAAACTTTTTACTTATAACAAAGGGTGCATTTGATTCCTAACATGTAATTTGTATAGAAAAAAATAAATTCTAGACAATTATATTGTTTAGAACTTATTTGCACGAAAATTATTAATTAAATGTGTTTGATTGATATAGTTTTCAATCTATAAAATATTATACTTGTCTATTTTTTATTGTTAGATAGATGAGAGAGAGAGAGAGAGGATAGATGAGAGACAAAGTGAATTATCTCGAAAATAAAAACCACTCGTCTTTAGAGAAAATGTTTTCCTTCATTTTGAAAAATATATGATTACATGACCTAAAGTTAGAACATATTTTTTATAAAAAAAAAATTTATCAATTAAACACTCCAAAAGTTGAAATTTGGTTGGTTTCCATTGAATTGACAATTAAAAAGATTTTATTTTTTATTTTTATTTTTTTTTAGTGATTTCTCCTATATCTAAGTTGGATTAACTTTGAGAAAAACGTTCCTTTGACAATATCTCTTCAGCAAATTTTCATATATATATATATATGCACTAACATGGATTTAGAAAATTATTATGAATGATTTGAACATAGGCCTGTAGAAGAAGAATGAATTTGCACTGGCGTTTCTACATCAGCCTTTCACTTTTCATAATGATACCAATGACGGTAGCAGTACCCTTGGCTCAGCCGAATTGCACAGAAAAGTGTGGAAATGTCATCATTCCCTATCCCTTCGGAATTGGACAGAAATGTAGCGCCAATTCATCGTATGCAGTCAGCTGCCGAAACCAAACAACACTTTTGTTAAGCGGCATAAATCTAGAAGTGATAGATATTTCATTGGAGAAAGGTACAATTACTCTGAACCAGCCTGTGTCACCCATGAATTGCAGTTATGAACAGACAGAATTGTCTTTAGGAATATCACTGTTGAGAACTCCTTTTATTTTCTCAATGTCCTACAATGTGTTAGTGGTATTAGGATGCAAAAATGTTGTTAAGCTGCGGACTAACGAAACAACAACTCATGATGCATGCGTGGCAATTTGTCGTAGGGGTCCTAATTCGACAGACATCAGCTGCAACGGTGTTGACTGCTGCCAAGCAGTAATCCCGCCACAGCTCCAAGAACTGAATATAATTTACACAAGCATTGGATCTGGTGCCAGTAATAACAATAGCAATTGTGGATATACATTCCTGGCTGATCAGAAATGGATCCAAAATGATTACAACAAGTATAAAGGCTTTCAAGATAATTTCTTATATCCATTTGATGACACATTTGTATATGCACCAGTGGTACTTTACTGGAAATCCCCAACAACTTACGGCAGAGGGGTTTCTTGCGAATATCCCTCTCCTTATAACTCATATTATGGTGAATTCATTTATTATGAGGACTTCGTTCCTTGCTATTGTAAACGAGGCTTTGAAGGGAATCCATATCTAGATGAAGGGTGCAAAGATATTGATGAGTGCAGCAATTCAACCCTAAATCACTGCTTTGATGGGCAGTGTATCAATACGCAGGGGAGTTATAAATGTGACAATAGATCTGGTATAAAAATTGCATTTATTGCCATCGGCGCAGGGTTTGCCTCTCTAGTTTTACTGGTTGGTGCTTGGAGGTCATACAAAGTTATTAGAAAAAGAATTAAGGCAAACCGCAGGCAAAAGTTTTTCAAGCGCAACGGTGGCCTATTGTTGGAACAACAGTTGTCCTCGACTCAAAATGGTGTAGATAGAACTAAATTGTTCAGTTCAAAGGAGTTGGAACAAGCCACGGATCACTTCAATGTGAACCGTATACTTGGTCGTGGTGGCCAAGGTACTGTCTACAAAGGGATGCTTTCAGATGGAAGAATTGTGGCAGTGAAGAAGTCCCAGAAGGTGGACGAAGATGATCTGGAAATCTTTATTAATGAGGTAGTTATTCTATCCCAAATAAACCATAGAAATGTAGTCAAGCTATTGGGATGTTGTTTAGAGACTGAAGTTCCCCTGCTAGTCTATGAGTTTATTCCGAATGATACACTTTTCCAACATATCCACTACCCAACTGAGGAATTCCCATTAACATGGGAAATGCGGTTAAGAATTGCCACAGAAGTAGCATCAGCAGTTTCATATTTGCATTCTGCTGCATCTGTACCCATCTACCATCGAGACATCAAATCGACAAACATACTCTTGGATGATAAATACCAGGCAAAAGTTTCAGACTTTGGAATATCAAGGTCAGTTTCTATTGATCAAACTCACTTGACTACAAAAGTTATAGGAACCTTTGGTTACTTGGACCCAGAGTACTTCCAGTCGAGCCAATTCACAGAAAAAAGTGACGTTTACAGCTTTGGTGTTGTCATGGTTGAGCTTTTAACTGGGAAGAAAGCAATATCATCTATTAGATCACAAGATCAAGGAAAGAGTTTAGCCACAAATTTCTTGCAATCATTGGAGGAAAATTGTTTGCCTGATATTCTAGATGCTGAGGTGCTCAAAGAAGGCAGGGCTGAAAAAAGTATGGCTATTGCTCAACTTGCTAGAAGGTGTCTATATTTGAATGGAAAGAGAAGGCCAACAATGAAGGAAGTAGCAGCAGAACTCGAAGCAATTCAAATGTCGAAACAAGTATCATCTGTTCAAGATAATCTTGGTGACACTGAACACCACTCAATAATTGAGGTTTCTGAGGTTTATGATTTTGCATCCATCTCAGGAAGCATCCATTTTGATAATGTCACGACTTCCTCACCATCTGATGTCGATCCGCTACTGTCGGCTACTTCATAAAGAATTTTATGCCTATGTCTGTCTGCTACATTTTCCATCATATCTGCACTGAATGATCAGATCTTCATTAATAAGTAAATTGTTCCTTGTATGCATTCTGGTGTTGTAAAGCGTCAATTTTTCAAATCCTACTTTTAATATGTAAACAATGGAAATATTCCAATTTCTGTGAAAATTATTTTGCTCAAATATTGTTTGCATTATCTCAAATATGAGTGGTATTATCTCATCCAAGATGCAATTTGGACTTTGCGGAGAACAGTTTCTAATTTGTAATTGTACCAGTTCTGAAGTTGCAGAGTAATGCTTCTTCCCTCAATTTTGAAAAGCTTGAACCCACAATTTCTGTCTCAAGTAGATGAATTTCTCTTCTTTATGTCACCATTATCACCAGCTCCTGATGTAGTGATAATGAATTTCTATCTGAATTCTCCCTAATCTACTGATTTGTAATTTTCAAGTTTAACAAATCGCGATATTTTCCATCAATTGGTTAGTTATTGACTTAAATGAGTTCTTGCAAAAACCTATTCCAATCTTACTTCCATTTTCTTTATATTTAGAGAAGTCGAAAATGCTGACTTGAAAATGATGAAATGAACAAGCCTCTTATTATTGGAAAATTATGTCTATGAAATTTAATTATAAATAGCATCATAATAAATCGAATATGAATTTATATACTATAGTGAAATTCGAAAGAAAAAAGTAA
>CAIGRN010166534.1:0-13224 GCA_903798345.1 Fraxinus anomala | reverse complement strand
TTGGATTTACATTCAAAATAGTCCCCAAAATTTTCACATCCTTAAAAAGTATTATGTTAATCTCAATGATTAAACTTGTACAGATTTAAGTTTGATAAATTTGGAATGCTCCTGTAAAAGCATAGCTTACATACAAATATTCTATTATTCTAGAATATTTTTTTATTATTGTCAAGTCATGTGCAGTACTACAAATCAAATGTGTCATTTGTCTTANCTCCTGTAAAAGCATAGCTTACATACAAATATTCTATTATTCTAGAATATTTTTTTATTATTGTCAAGTCATGTGCAGTACTACAAATCAAATGTGTCATTTGTCTTATGATATATTTAAGTATCGAGCATGATACCAAAGATCTGTATTTGTTTATAAACTTTTCTGGCGGATGGGTAATACTATACTATGCAATTTGTGTGACCAGATGTTCATACAATGTGCATGGGATTAGCCACGTCAATGGAATCTTTTATCTTGGTTGGAGGAGAAATTACCAAACGTCTAGCATTCCCTCACGCTTGGCGCCAATGAGGTTTTTTTGTATTTGAGAGAAAAAAGAAGATTATACCTTCGCCATATGAATATTAAGTAATAATAGCATGGCACTTCGAATTCAATATGCAAAATTTTTGTATTGTTTTTCAAAAGATTCGATTATGTATGGAGAGAGTAAGACCACAAATTCATATCTATATCACTTTCTTTAAGAAACATGCGAAGTTGATAATGTAGTTTTATTACATGAAGAAGTAGGTGGTTGAAATACACCAAGATATCAAGTCGAATTACCACAAATCAGAAAGCTGCTGAGGATAGACTAGCACTTCTTGCTACGTGACGTGCCACAAAGGACACGACAAGTGGATTTACGAGATGCGGCGCCTCGTCCTTCACAGAAAGTAATGTTTATTGTAGTAAGAGGACATCAACATTTCTAGGAGTTCAAATGAATTGTGATAGTAAATTTAAGAGATGTACGTGAATTTTCTGGGTAGACGTGTAAATGGTTTACCACAAACAGAGAGAGAGAGAGAGAGAGAGGAACCTGAGGACAGTGACCAACATTAGGCAGGACAACAAAATCCTCTACAGAATCAAATTCAGCACAGGCTCTCCCGAGATCAATCGGTTCCCATGGATCCCTTTCGCCCCATGCCACCAAAACAGGGCACTGCAAAGAGGTGATGCATTAAGAAATGTTGTTATAGTCATATGAGCAAAGAAGCGCCAAAAAAGATGACTGAACGCATAACAAAGTTCAGTTTGAGAATGTGACCTTCACTTGGGGGAGTAGTTCCTCAGGAAGTGGCCCCCCTGAGTAACATATGAACTCAAGAAACACATCTGCAGCACCAGGCTCAAGTCCTGGTCGAAGAATTATGTCAACTAATTCATCCGTCACCTGGGATGTGTCATTATAGCACTGAAATACATTCATCAGGACCAGTAAGAATGTAATATAGCATGTGATTCTCAGAAAAAACAAAAAAAAAGACATTGACGCAGTTGTCATGAACTTGCAGCGTAAATTAGACATGAAAAAGTTAAAAACCATTTTTCAATCATGCTATTAATTATTAGAGGCTTCTCATGGAACTATTGAATTGATTTTTATCCCCTCGAACATAATTACAGCGATTCAATGCCTGAAACTTCTTTACAGGTTTTAAAAACTCTCACTTCAGATGTCCCCTGTAAATATCATTAAATTATTGATTATGCTGATCAAATGGAAATATTTGTCACATCAAATCAATAGTTAAGTTTGTATCAATATCCAATAACAAATTATCAGCTACTTCTCCACATTCTGCATACAAAAACTGGTAATGTAGATCCTCCTTTACAGTTGTTTACCTGACAAAGAATGTTCCTCACTGAGTCTGGTGTGGCTACAGCTTTAAAGAAGAATTTTCCCACACCAGTATTCCTGATGAAATGCACAAACACAATGAAATCCTCGAACAGTGACTAAAAATTTAAGACTATATAGAATTAAAAATCCAACGAACCAAACTCACCTCAGCAAACTCTGGAATGATTTAATAAGAGGTCTCCCATACCAGGGTTGCTTCTTTATGTGCAGCATACGAAGCGATATATTTAAGAGAAAAATGCCCCTACAAATTTCAGGCTTCATGATTGCTGCCTGGAGACCAACAACTCCTGCATTTAGCAAGCACATAAAGATTGTTTGCATCATATAATTAACTGTTTTCAGATGACAAATACCTAGGAAGCATGGGCCTATGCTCTTGATCTTCTAGTTAAATTGGTTAACTTAGTATACATACCAGGTAAATACACTAGATGAGGTAAAACCACTAAAAGATACTAATCGAATCGCTTGTGGAAAAAACTGGGTCTCAAGATTCAATGTTGTAGCTCCAAAAACAAAGAGAATTTCAGATATGCTGCATAATGCAGAATTATGAGAAATCTAGGAACAGAGCTACAATTCCAGATCAACATTCCCCAATGTAAGATCATATCAAACATGGAGAAATAGATATAAGAACTTCAGAACAACCAATACGGTAAATTAAGCGTTTAATACTGTTAGTGTGTGTTTAATAAAACTAAAAGCAGAATAACGGATGTTGAAGTCTTAATAACAAAAGCAGATATTGTACAGGCCTAATCTTCAAAACTCAGTAGGTGAATGTCATTTTAAGATTAAGAAATTTTGTAGGAAATATTGATTTCTTCAAAAGATAATGTACTCACAAGAATGGAAGTGTGTGGCTGTGCATATAAATGTCCATCTTCTGGCCCAATAACAACGAACACCAATACAACTAAAAAATGAAAATAGAACAGGATAATCAACTTAATTTTGTTTTCTTACCAACAATTCTAAAATTATATGCTGAATGGAAATTATCCACACATTAGAAGCACAAAACCATTATTTCCATATTTCATGGAAAGGAAATGCTATAATAAAGATCACCTCCAATGGAGTTGCAGATAAAGAAGGCTTGATCCTTGACAACATCAGTACAGAAGTCATTCAATTGGCTGGCCCATGTTTCAAATGTGTATAAGGAGTTTAGTCCAAGCTCACGAGGATTTGGTTTGTCTGAATAACCATAACCAATGAGATCAATTGAGTAAACCCTGTGTCCCTCAGCGAGAACTGCTATATTTTTCCGCCAGTGGTCACTGTTGGAGATATAAAATGGAAGACACAAATGTCCATCAAAATACAACAAATTGCATCAAAATGCAAAGAATCAATGTTTCAATGATCAAATTAAGATGAAAAAGTACATTTTTAAACGTTGAAAAATGTAAAGCTAAACCGCTTGCTTGCCATTCCTACATATTTGACACACATGGAGTGAGAGGGCTCATACATTAAAAGGTAAAAAAACACTACTCTGCTATGCAGTTTAGTCAGTAGTACCTATATTAAATAGTTGATGGGAAGAAAAATATCAGTGTAGACCTGTTTGCTCCAAAACCATGAACCAAAACCATGGCAGGTCCACTACTTCCAGAATACTGGTAGCGAATAGAATAACCTCTCCAGTTCCACATACTACAAGACAAAAACATATGAAATAAAAAATAGAAATTAGAATTTCTGAAATTCTTTCAATAAATATTTGATTCATACATACGTAGACGGGAAAATAACAAGTATCTCTAGCTCATAACCCCTATAACCTCATAGTAATTGATAGAATGCAGCAAGCATACTAACATCAAACTTTTTACTGGTGTATAAAAACTGGGTCATGTCCAGGAAAAAGTTTGTCACCTATGTTAAAATATTGGAACAAATAAATT
Source organism: Fraxinus anomala (assembly GCA_903798345.1). Classification (NCBI taxonomy): domain Eukaryota; kingdom Viridiplantae; phylum Streptophyta; class Magnoliopsida; order Lamiales; family Oleaceae; genus Fraxinus; species Fraxinus anomala. Next base: position 9,428 of record CAIGRN010166534.1, on the reverse strand, counting down.
GAAGATGGACAGAGAGTTGATTAACAAGAGCCATTTTAGTATTATGACAAATGAAGTATGCATATGTAAACAAAACATCACACAATCCCGTGACTGGACTCATTGCTTTATAATGCATGTTGGGACCTCATTCAACAAATTAAAAGATATTAAAGCCAGCACAGTAGCAGTTCAATATAGTGGTACGATGACATTATGCATATGGTTTTCATTGAAGACGTAATTTAAATAAATTTGCTCACCCTCTAACAATTTAAACTTTTAGATAAAATAATTCAACGTAGTATCACAGCAGGCAGTCTTAATTTTAACTCTCACCTCCACCTATTTATGAAATTTGTGTCTGTTAGTCCTTCAATGAAAAACTAAATCTGGCCTATGAGATGGGGCAAATTGAAGACATAATTTACTTATATCGGTTTATCCCCTCTATAAGTGCTTTAGCTTCAGGATGAGGTGGTTCAACACTTCTCAATTCAACTTATTAACATGTTATTCCCATATGTTATCCTGATCTCTCTCTCTCTCTCTCTCTCTCTCTCTCTCTCTCTCTCTCTCTCTCNTCTCTCTCTCTCTCTCTCTCTCTCTCTCTCTCTCTCTCTCTCTCTCTCTCTCTCTCTCTATGTGTATGTGTGTGATTTCTTTATTCTGGTTTTAGCCACAAATTACACGTCTTTTACTTAATTTCTGACTCCATGTTAATATTATTACCTCGCCTATTAATTATCAATGCCACTTGTAGATATAAACTGAAGATATAAACACATCTAGGTTATTTATCAAGTCTTGTTTATCTCCAGTTAGTATTATTTACCATCTCACAAGTAATTATTAGCACATCATTCCCTAAGTAACCACCTTGCAAGGTGCATAGTTCAGTCCGGGTTAGTATATTGGGACAGAAAAATCCTCTCTCAGATAAGCTTATTCCCACAAGGGCTAAACTATCGCCTTGATTTCCTGCACTGCATGACCTGGTTTGCACTTCAGGTTTTAAATTTTTTCAACATAGGGATGCAAGGAGAAAAGTCAGCTACATGGAAAGTCATTACACATAATCGCCAGGAAGCTCACTTTTATATGGATTTTGATAAGAATAAGATTATTCTTTTTTTATCCTTTGGATGGATTCCTTGGGGAGGCGAGTTTGATCTTTGAGCGCGTGCACTTGTATCACCACCTACTTCTTCTCTACGTCTTCATTGTCAAGTGGTATCAGAGTATTAGCATCAATGGCTGGTCACCGTGAAAGACAAAAAGTTGTTCAACCAACAGTTTATGACAGAAACCTCCATTATAACAAATTAGAAGATTTAAGGAGACCAGTACAACTCCAATGACTTGGGGACGAACACGCAATATCAAGACTCACCACGTACCCATCAAGTAATACCAGAGTCTACCACATAACATCACCTACAAGCCTGGTGTATGGTACCCACAGCTGTTACTGACCGAAGCAGCAGACGATAGAAAACCAACTTAATGCCCATATAAAACCGTAACTTTGCAATTGATGCCTGAAACTTGAGCTGAAGCCATCAGCAACCAACTCAGGTAGTCATAGACGCTATCCTGCCACCAAGTCACACCTAGCCACGAATTATTCTTGGCATCCCATCTCAGTGCCATACACATTACAACATGTTTGTCTAAGTTTCGAAGTTACTTTAAGTGACTTTTTTTGACAAACATTCTCTAGAGCATTTTAGAAGTTTCTTTTTTTTTGTGTAAAAAATTACTCTTTTTCATAATTGTGTGATTTGCAATTTCTATAGATGTTTGAATTCATACTCGTAACCCGAGAAATATATTTTTTGTAATTTGTAGAGAGAAATGCAATGCAATTCTGGTATAGAAGTGCTACTTGTACAGAATTTTGTACAACTTTATTGACAGAAAGGCCAAGTGGCGACCCCTATTGGGGCGCCTGTTGCGGCTCCCTACTTGGCTATTTTGTCAACAAAGTTGTACAAAATTATGTACAAGTAGAATTATTGATTCTGGTATTATTTTCATTGCTGTGTTTATTTTATCTTCAATTTATAGTTTCTTGCTGTGTTTATTTTATCTTCGATTTATAGTTTCTGACATAATTCACAGCTTCTCAAATTAAGTAGCTAACTAATAATCACACCCAACAAACAATACAAATGGCGCTTCCTCAATTTCAAATTCTGAATACTTCTTACATGAATGCATGCATACATCAAGATTTACTGAATTCAGTTACCAAAGTTGGCAAAAAATTATAAAAAATAAAAGGGTAACCACCATAAACTAAATTATAGAAAAGAATACTACCTGGTTTTAACTTCAATTTGGGGCGTGTTTTTTTGGGCATCGCCATCAACTAAACAGTCATCCACTAGTGAATTAGAAATGGAAAATTTACAGTTTGGGAGACTAAATCTTGAAGCTGTATTAGAAATCAAGAATTGGAAGGAGAAATGGCGGGTTTTATTGTTAAAGGGGATTGAAGAGGACGCTCTCTTGATTGTTTTATGGGACCATAAATCGAGTTTGTACATGGAGATTGTTAAAGAACTAGCCATTGTATTCATCAGTGCGTGTTGAATGGGAGTATGCAAAGAATTAAAGCAAGATTTGAGGTAGAATTAGAGCCACTTGGATGCTTCTGCATCCCCTATTTTCCTTCTTCTTCTCCCTCTCATTTGGTGCTATTTCAATATTGGATTTCGTAATACTTTTTATTTATTTATTTATTAAAACCAATTTAAATTTCTGATATAAATACAAGAGCAATGCTATTTAGCCCACTCACCATTGGGATTGCAAGTGGCATCAATGTAGAATTAAATGATAAGTATGATTAAATTACTACATTTTATTTAGCCTATCATCTAAATTGGGGATGCAACCCCAATGAGATTACATAACATTATTCTAAATATAAACATAAGAAAATCTAATGTCATCTAAACTGGGATTTTTTTTTTTTTTGCCCTGGAAAAGAAATTACACCCACCCCACGTGCACTAATTCTTGGAAATCAATGAAACCATTTTCCCACTTTTAATTGGCAATTTTCATATAAAACAAAGCCAAACGAATACAAAACTTTGATTAGAAAATGATTTTCTTGGAAATATATTTATATATATATATATATATCTATTTATTTATTATTATTTTTATTTACTTTTTGGCAATAAAAACAAATTTTATAATCAATTGTGGAAACAATTATTACTTTAATGAACAATTTTCATATAAAACAAAATCAAACGAATATAAAAAGATTCAAAATTTAAAAACTTTTCAGGTGGAAAGTTATACTAATCAAACACANCAACGAACACTAAACTTTGATTAAAAATGATTTTCTTGGAAATATATATATATTTTTTTTAACTTTTTGGCAATGTAAACAAATTTTATAACCAATTGTGTAAAAAATTATTACTTTAATGAACAATTTACATGTAAAACAAAGTCAAACGAACACAAAAAGATTCAAAATTTTAAAAATTTTCAGGTAGAAAATTATACTAATCAAACACACTTAATTAACAATTTCCTGAAAAATAAGTTCTAAGCAATTATTTTATCTGAAATCCATTTTCTTTCCACCATTACAATCAAACGGACCCTAATAGATAGAGCGGGTTTGGTGGCAATCAGTAGCGGAGCTTGCATTTGACGAGCCATGGCGACTGTCCAAGATGGCTCCGTCGAAATTTTTTTTCCCCCATTAGGTAGCCATTGAACATCTTCCCTAACTCAGATAGATCCATCCTAAGTCAGATAAGTTCCTAGATCCGTCGATGGTGACGATGACCTACAACATAGAAATTATTATCATTGTATCTATAAGTACGGGCTTTTGGTGTCATTATAATACATAAAAGTGTGTTTAGCATGTCATATTTTGATCACAATTGTAATGATCTGAGCCTCGTGCCCCGACCATTCTTTCAAGTACTATACGCTATGGAAAAACCTAAGCTCATCTTAATCCTCATGGATTTCTATCATGTCCTCTACTATTCGAATCTAAGACCTTTGTATATAAAAGACTTAATTACCAGAATTCAACTTATATCTCTAACACACAAAAGTCTTGAGTTAGAATACTAGGGAACGCAACAGAAATCCGTTAAGGATGAGATAGACTCAGATTCTCTCATAACAGATAGTACATAAGAGAATGATCGGACATGAAACTTGGGTCGTTAGGTATTAGGATTCAATTTAAGTCTCTGGACTGATACACAGAATTTTTTTTTTTTTTATACTAAAGATTAAATGGGCTTGGGGAGCAGAGGCTGGGCTGCCTTCCCTACATACGTCCATGGTCTCTAATGTCGGTATTTGTCCAAAAATTTTGTTAGTATGCTCTAAAATGATAGGCAAATATCTATTTACTCTTTATATTTTTATACATACGAGGCTCAATAAGCCTTTTACGTCCTTTTAACTGAATTTTTGGACAAAGAATGTCATCGATGAATATTTATGTTAATTACTTGAATGTTGATCATCCAGGTCCTATTTTCCAACGGATAGGTGAAACTGAGTATAGCTGACAGGGATTCTGTTTGACAATCATTAAAATAACCTTTTTTTCTCAAAATTATTTTCAACCATACGTTCTCACAATAAAATATTTAGAACGTAAACCGAAAACTTTTTTCTACTTTTTAACCACACATTCTCCAAAAAGTCACTATTCTAAAACTTATTTTCTCCAAAAAAAAATCGTTTTAATGGTTATCACACGGGCTTAAAGCCTATTGGATCCCCTTTTTCTTTTAAGATTGTATTTTGAAATAATAAATTGATGAAAAATATATGATTGAAAAATAAGAAAAAATTTTATATTTGCATGTAATATTATTTTATTGAAAATTGTGTGGTTAAAATAAGAAAAAGAAAATTGTATTTTCAAAATAATGAGAATCAAACAAAATCAAAATATTCATGTTTGAGCTATTTTATAGGAGCATGTGTTGTTGAAAGTGAATTTTGAAAAAAATAAGAATTGTTCTCTTTGTGTTTCAGTTTTATTTTTTGAGTGTCCATTTTGAGATTGTTGAAAATGTGTTTTTTTTGACATTTTAAAAAATTATTTTCAAAAAAAAATAAAAATAGAAAACCCATTTCCCATCCCCTTTCTCTCTCGTCTTCCTCTCAACGAAGCCCACCACCACCTCCTTAATCTCCTCCACCGCTGATAAAATTGGCCTTGACCTATGATTGGACAAGGTGCACCATGTGGAGAAAAGGCTAACCCATGTGGTCCGCGATTGTGGGACGGTCAGACGGCGTCGAAATTTGCAAAACTCGGATCCCAACTGTCGTTCTTCTCGAATGAAATCCGAACATTGTAGAGTTGTTTGGGGTGGATTGGGGATGGAGTCACCTGGGGATGACCATTCGACAAGTGGTGTCCCATGACCTTGGGCGTCGTCGCATGTGAAATTCCCGGCAGAAACAGGTAGCGCCGAATGGTTTTTTGGCTTCCAATTTCTGCTGATTCTTGTTGTTTCGTGGCTGATGAATGATTGGAGGTGATAAAGGGGAGTGAGGCGAGGTTGTTGGTTGTGGAATCCAGCGGTCTAAGTGGCCGAAAAGTGACTTTCAATCAATTTTTGCTGACGGTGGTTGTAGTGGTGTTGTTGTAGTTGTAGCTGTGGCTGTGATTTTCAGGCGGTGGTGGGTCGCGGTGGTGCCGTGTGGTTGGGTCACGGTGGTTGTTGGAGGTGATTGAAAACACCAAAAACGATAAATTTGTCGTTTTAGGTTTTCTTTGTAAATTTTTAACTTCTTTTCAAAAACGTGTTTTCGAAAATATGAAAGACGTGTTCTCTTTACCTTTTTTAAGCTGTTTTCTGTTTTTAATTTTTCAAAACAATGAAAACTAGTTCTCTTTCCTATTTTCGAAAATGCGTTTTTGAAAACAAGTTAAAAAATTACAAAGAAAAACCAAAACGACATTGGATATTTTCAGTTATAATCAAGCCAAAATTTTCAAAACGCATTTCGGGTGTTTTCAAAATAATTTTTCAAAATGTCAAAAAAAACACATTTTCAACTATCTCAAAATGGACACTCAAAACACAAATATCCAAAATAAATTCAAAATTCAAAATTTAAATACAAAGAGAACAATCCCTAAGTTTCTGAAAAACATGGGAGCCAAACATAGGTTAATTTTTGATTGACCATTGTACTCATATTGTCCTAATTATTATGACCATTGTACCCAACAACCTTAACTCATTTTAATTAGGGAAAAACAAGGCATGGGCATCCCGGACGTCATGTACATATAGCAAGTTCCTTTTAATTATTCACTAAACCCATGTTGTGCATGTGTTAAGTACCGGGACTTGTTCACACCAAATATGACTCGTCCAATTAGTAAATGAACTTACGCAACCTTCACACCCTTTTTTTTGAATAAACATTTATTTTCAAGTATATTTGTATAAATTACATTTTTTCCCCCTGATATTCACACAAAAGCTTATCCTCTCACCAGTTCTTGAATGTCAAAGACATCATAAAAAGCTAAGTTTATTACAACATCGTTGCACATTTCAACAAAAACATCATAATGAGCCAAGTTTATAACAACGTTGTTGCACATTTCAACTATTATACTTCTCTTCTACACGCTCCACGAAGGATACATCAGTACTTACAAATTGGAGCCGGACTCATTACAAAGCATGAGAATTCACAACCTCACTTCGCGATAAATTGACGACAACTGAGTGCAGATGGTTTTTCTTCAATTTTCTTCTCCGTCGACTGTGTCCCCTGCATCATCACACTCCCATGTTTTAATATTTCTACATAAAAAGTCATGAAACAAAACAGTATGCTATTAAACTTCCATGGCGATTTATGTGACGAGATTCTGTAGCTTTTCAGGCTTGTACTTTCTTTTAGATATACTTTTGAATAACAAAACGAAAACGGAAAATTATACAGTTCCAAATATTTCATGCTTTGTATTCAAACTGAAAAGCTGTGAACAGTTGATGGCAGAAAATTGTTGCAAGTAATTATTCCAATTTTCTTTCTTTTATATATAATTCTGAAGATAACCTAAAGGATTATTCTGCTTGTCCAGGGCCACATGGGCCCTGGACAAATAGCAGGGTCCTAACCTAAGTATCCAAGTTCTAACGATCTTTGGGACGGAATTCTGAATCCGTTTGTTTCACTAATTTATATTTAAGGGAATAAGCAACGTGCTGGCAAAAATAAGGAGTCCGAGAAGTTTCAGAATTTAGCTACATTTCAAAATCATACTTACCAGTACTGATTGTGTAACACCAATGAATCTGTTGGTACTCTTTTGCCATCGTCATTCCGGTTCCAATGGTAGATTGCATGTGTTCTGTTTTTTATCTCCAATGTAGAATGACCGTAACTGGCTCCCCGAAAAGCAGAATAGTCGGGTTGGGGATCTTTAAATCTGCAGATGCATTACATTTTTGTTATAATAAAACCAAGTACTCCTCATATCGTGGATTGTTTTCTAATTAGAAAAAGCTTTACCTTTGAGCAAGACCTTCCTGATTTCCTCCATCACCAACAGTTATATAGATAGGAGCCGATCTGTCAGGTGTGGGAAAGGGACTACCACTTGATATATTGTAGTGTATGTTGGAGACACGGTACTGAAAAGAAGAGTGTAACTTGAAATTCAAGAAAGGGGGACTATTGCAGTGCATCATTGAAACACAGCAAAAACTATTCACATCAATTCCCATAATTAGCGATGGGAAAATCAAATGTGAGCATTGTTTTCACAGGCTTAGAGTAGACACCTCAATGCATATAATACACATTTTAAGTCTAGACATAACCACCAAAGCACATTTGGGTGTTTAAAGTTGAAAAGAAACATTCCACGATTCTAGTTTTTTCAGATGGACTGAATATCTATGAGGACATGTTCAGGTTTGATCTCAATTAGTTCATCCAAGAATGGCTCAAGGTCAGGCCTCTTTAACTTGAAAATCATCATTAGTCATTACTTAACAGGACAATACCCGCCTCAAACATATGCATGGAACAAGGTTTCTATGGGATAGATACCACTTCTTGCAATGACCAATGACACCTTAGGAGTACATAGTATTATTCATATATTTATTTGCATTTTTCTAGTGTGTGTGTGTGTGGATATTGAGGCTCACCGATCTTTCATAAGCATGCACCTGACCAGCAAAGACGATATCAACTTTGTAGTGGCAAAACCAGCTCTCAAACACAACTCTCATGCTTTCCCTCTCCATGAAATGAGCATCATTACTATTGTACATTGGGACGTGCATCAGGACAATAAGCCAAGGAGTCTTTTCCCTGTCCACCATTTTCAACTCTTCCGCAAGCCACCTCCACTGAGGTGTATATTTTACTGCCATGAGAAAAATAAGAAAAATAGGTAGGTATAAAATTGAAGAAAAGAAAACCAAAATAATGTAAAGACCATTCAACTAGAGAGTCTATCTATTAAAACTCAGATCTCCTAGTAGAATATAGATTTATTCATACATTTTCGAAATCCTTTGTAACTACCTAAACAGAGAGCCTAGTTGTTAAATTGACCGTATGAACTAAAGCATCATTAAAATTGTATATATCGTTGCTATTATCATACTGCCATAATAGTTCAAGGTCGGATATGTCAAACTGAGATTGGACTCTGTTTCTGCTCAGCATATTCACTTGTAAAATTGACCACTCAATATTGTACACTACACATGAAAAGCAATATAGAGAAAAAGGGACTTCATAGATATATTAACCACGAAACTTCAGTGAAAATGCTTTGGTACATTAAGTTTCCAACTCGAGAAGCGGACCATGAGAAAAGAAAGGAGAAAAAGAATTATTAAAGACCCAGTCATGACCATATATTTGCACAAATGTTCATTTAATAAGGTAGCTATTTCATCGGTAAGAATTCTTCAATAGCAAAGTTCAATGTATCACGTTTTCAAACTGAAAGAAACAAAAGAAAGTAAAAATGTGTTGATATAGAAATACCAAATGGAGAATAGCTGGACAGGACTATTATATGAGCAGATGCTCGTCTCACGGCATACCACAGAGGACTATTGCTTCTGCTAGATGGATAAGGTGTAGGGTATCTGAAGATAATTTCTGAAAGGAACTATCTCTCCCTGAACGTGAAAAACACAACAAAGTAGTCAGAATCAGAGCAAAAATCAACAATATTTGTAGGGGAAAAATGCCTTCATCTTTATCTGTTCATATTATCCAACTATTGATGCAAAAGAAATATGTTTCAAATTAAAGAAGGGCCTATTTGATGTAGATCTTGTGAAAAGTGATTTTCTGGAGAATGTATGGTTAAAATGTAGGGAAATTTTATGATCCACCTGTTATTTTATTGGGAGAATGTGTGGTTGAAAGTGAGT
>CAIGRN010166523.1:0-25527 GCA_903798345.1 Fraxinus anomala | reverse complement strand
TAAACTCTAACATCAAATCAATAAAAGTTATAATAAGCTAACAAAAAATTTAAAAATATAGAAAATATTTCACTTGACTCTTCCAACATTGTAAAAACAAATAAAAGTTCTTAGTTGCTATCTTATAATAAATAATTTTTGTTCAATATAAAATGTAACAACAATTAATTAAAATTATTTTAATTAGTTGTTATTTTGGAACTAAAAACTAATTTCTTATTAATTTTTAAAAAAATTATTAAGAATGCATTCCCAATTTCATTGGTTCCATTGAGGATGATTTTTTTTTTCTTTGAGAAATCTTCACAAAAATAAGAATATATAAATATAATTAATAAAAATAGAAAAAATTATGTAAATGATGCCATGAGAAGACTTGACTAAATGTTAATTTATGGAGCAATATATGAATAATAAAGAAAAAAATTATTCCAATATTAGATGAAAATAAATAGTAATTGAACTTTTGGAGAATAAAAAAATAGTTAAAAATTGCTATGTAAAGTGTTACAAAATGTAATACAAAAGGGTGAGAGTTATTATTTTTCGAATATGTATATTTTGGTCTATGTAATTATTTTTTTATGGAAATTTTATAAGATTTTTAGCAAAAGTTATTTTTTTTATTATCATACTGTAAAATATATTATACAAATTGTAAATTAAAAAAAAAAAAAATCTTTGTGTAAATGTATATACATCCTATAAGATGCCGTATTTTATAAATTTTGTATTATATCCTCACTAGTACGTATTAGAATAAACGTAACGTACGAATTAGAATTCATAAAATCACTTTATATATGGAGGCTCCCCATTAAATACATCTTCTTAATTAAAATTCTTTTAACATAAAATACCAAATAAAATGCTTACTATTAAAATGTTACCTAGCACACGCGAAACTTTCTATAGGGTTCGGTCCAAACCCAAATGCCAAAAACTCGAAAAATGAGATTCGCCCTATCTAAGTTATGATTCGATACGAATACGATACCCAATTAACTAAGATATTTAAGAATTCGTTTTTGTTAGAACTTCAAAATCATTAGCCTGCATTGCATTTCTAATTAGGCTCGACAAAATGTTGATACTTGTGATGATATCATTTGTAAGCTACTACTTCCATAGAAAATGAGAGTAGTTAAAAGATGCTCATGCGCACATTGACCTAGAGTATTAAATATTGATGGAAAATTAACATTGTGTATATATATATATATATATATATATATATATATAACTAGCTTAAATTATGAAATAATGACCATAATACATAATATAGAAAATTTTAAATTATTCTTGAATATTGACTTTACTATTAGAACAAATTGTGAAATTAAATTGTTGAGAAATGTACATAGCATTTTCCGTAACGATGTCTATAATGGACACATGGAAACTCCCTATTGGAGGGACGCCTGCGAGTGTGTCCATTATGAGCACCATTATGTTTTGGGTTATGTACTCATAGCATAACTCTAAATTGTCTCGGTGAAAATAAATTTATTTATTTAAATTGCATGTCAACAACATGTGCATATATATAAAAATCATCTCATGACTCATATAGATGCTCTATTGCTCTTTCGACTCATTTCAAAAATAATAGTTTCACCAAACCTAATCGTTGAAAAATAACAAAGTTTGTTACCTAATTTATAAGATCATAATCAATAATTTTTTCAGTCTTCTTCAAGCTCGTTTTTCTCCCAATAATGCTCGTTTCTATCACGTACAAAACCTCACTATCACTTCGTTCTTTCATTTTTCCATGCTTAATGCTTATTTTTCCTACAATCACTTATTTCAAAAACCCCACTTCATCAAAAATCATCCTTTACTTATCTTATGCTTAATTATAATTATTTCCAATGACTTTGCTGCACCATCTGAAACAAGAAGAATTCAAGAATCTGATAAAAACCCTACACACTACAATTTTTTCAGAGGGAGAAAAAAGGTTTTGTGGTGTGCCAATGATCCAAATGTATGCATGGATCCTGAGAAAAACCCTAATTTTGGATCATCAAAAACATGTTGTTTTCACAAGTTCTGCAAGGATATAATGAAGGATCCGAACAACTGCGGGTCATGTGGCCGGGTCTGTACATTTGGGCTTGTTTGTTGTGATGGAAATTGTGTAGATATTAGGAATAATCCTCTGCATTGTGGTGCTTGCTTTGAGGAATGTCTTGGGGAAAATAAGTGCTCCTACTCAATGTGTGATTATGGTGGGTAATTCTTACGTTTATTCTGGTAATGATTTTTCTTTGGAAAAAAAAGTGGAAAAAATTTCATCTCAAATTAATTCAGTTACGCTTTCCGTACTGAGCTATTAAACGCTTAGCACGTTTAGATCATCTCTATCGTGTTCTATGAATTGTCATCTAGGTGGCATGTAAGTTGAAATACTTGTGATTTACATGATATTGATGTTTAATAAATAGATAGCCCGGCATAATTTGGTCTTCTAGTGGTTTTATATATAATACAATATTGTCTCCGTGTGTTTTTTATTTCTTAAAATAGAAATAAAACCATATCTGATCGTGCTTAGGAAATATGAATTTTTCTGAGTCAAGATCTATGATAGAGATTCTAATTTTAGACGAATTTGTAGACAATGTTTGTTTTTTCTTTTGTCACGTTGATTTGATCAAGTCCTTTCTCATATTGGTTTGGTAGAGTTCGTGTCACATTGTATTGAAGCATTGGAGATACTAAAAATATGGATTTAATTAATGGCTTATTTTTTGATCATTTTAAAATGTTCTTCATTATTATCTTTAGCTAGAGGAAATGTCTCGCGTGCAGGCCCTCGAAAGAGAGAACTCCCATAAGATATCAACTCAGTGATCTCCATTCTAAGAATGATAAGGAACCATTACAACGATTCCCTAAATAAAGAAATGAATGCTTTCATTAGAATTTATTAAGGAAAAAAATACTATTTGATGTACGAATTGAATAGACAAAATTGGATTATGTCAAGTAGGGAAGGGATTGTGGCGTTTATGTCGGGAATAGAGGTTCTAGATGCATTAGTTCCTTGTACTTTTTGTTTTTTGTTTTTCTTTTAATATGTCGCTCTACGAGTGATGAGTGAAATAAATCCTCGTTTTGTGCTTAGTATCAATGAGCTAAGTTCCTCTGTCCATCCTATTTCTAGCTACATTATTATTAAATATTTAAAAATATAGGAGAATTTGTATACATATTGTGTCTATCAATTACAAAAAAATTATCCTTATTACAGTGTTAACCTGTATAAAAGAAACCAAACCAAATTAAAATCATAAGAATATTAAGAAATATTTTCATATTTTTGACATCTGCTACCTATAATCGAGTATTTTCGATGCATATACACGTTATTGTTGTTTTTGCGTATAATTCTTCAAAAGACAATCCCATAGAATTCCGAGTTAGAGCATTTTCAATGTAATTGTGAATTGTTTAAAAAATTATGTCATATAAGCAAAAAATAAATAATGTCTAAAATAATTCATCTTCAATGCAAGCCGACAAAAAACTCTATTGACGTGTCGTGGCAAATAAATATATTTTCTTATTCAACATTTATATTTCCTTTTCAAATTTATTTTCTTATCCAAATTTCGACTTGATTTTCTGTTTATAGACATCAATGTCATGTAGATCGAAAGTCTTTCAACTTCCATACCACTTAGATCTTATTGTTATAAAATATGCATTATGGTTCTTTTACTTCTCTTCATTAGAATTATTGTAGAATTTCTTTCGCGACGATGGTGTTTATAGTTTCATCATCGACTTTACATTGTAATCTTGCAACTTTTTATGTTACTGCCTATGGTTATCTTGGATTATAATGAATAGCAATTTTGTTCGGTTTGAGTATCAAGAGCGTTTGATACTCGATCACAAGTAGTGTTCCTGAATTGTTTGCCCGAATCTTTTTGTTTAAAGAACTGATACAAGACATCGATTCAACAGGAAGAACGACAAAGAGTTACATCCTCGTTCCAAGATCTCGATGATTTCAAGTCCCCATCAAGAAAATTAGCATGTACGAATGATCAAATATAACGTAGGAAAATCAAAGGTAAACAAAATTGAAAGTTTGCAGTTGCTGAAGTGAAATTTTTTAATTATTTTGCTTGGGCTTTTTCACAATCATCACAGAGCAACGAGCATGGTGGCAGCAATAGTCACTTACACTTCCCAACACAGCCCTGAAAAATAAATCATTTTTTATTTTGCATTAGATTTGTTCAACCTAAATTTATTGAGAAAAAGACTTAGTTCATCGTATGTACCGTTTAAAAGCTCCATAGCCATGGCTACCAAGAGTCAAAACAGATGCATGAAATTTCTCTACAGACTCACACATGACGTTCCTTGCGTCTCCTTCGATCACTTCGTACTGGACGTCAGTTACCTATGCCGACAAAAAATATATAGATTTCTTGGATGAAAAACGTAAAAGGTAGATTAATCTAATTTCGAAAATTTTCTCACCGATCTACTGGTGCAGAGATCCTTTGCTCTAGAAATGACCTTTTCTGCTGTCTTCTTTAGATCTGCTTCCACTAGATGTAGCACATCAGTGGATCCTAGACCTTAAAATTAGTATGTTCATCAAAAATGTGATACATGTAATGTTAATAAGTCAGTGCTAGTGAAAGTTCAACACATAGTCTAATAGTTGAACCGGTTCAGTAAGAAAGACATCGTTCATAGATACATACAGGAAGCATTTTGTGGGTGTTTGATTCTCTAACATTTTAAGCTTTTAGACGAGATCGTCAACATATGTAGGCACAGCGAACGTGGTGAGTGCGGGCGTGTGTTGATGAATAAATAGAGTAATACCAGGTCCACCAAGTCCAATAGCAGAAACAGGAGAAGTCTTGGCATGGACAATAATGAGCTTGAAAGTAGAACTTGAAGGAGGACTATAAAATTGTGTGAGAATCCATTCAAGTGCATAGAAACTGTGATCACTTTCATCCAATGCCACTATCATCACTTGTTTATCTGCCATTTTCTTCTGATTTACATGAATTTTCTTTCTGCTCATCAAGCTTTTATAATTGAAATTTCTGTTATTGCAATGAAAAGTTTGTTATAAATTTGAGGTCTGCTACAAGTGTAATTCTTGAATTTCTCAAGGTAGTTTTGGTCTAGGACTTGGTCCAATGAACAACAAATATGAGAGAACAAAATATTTAGACGTGCAAGGAAAAAATTGATTTTATTTTATTACAGTTCCATACACTATTTATTTCACTATACGAGGATGTTTGGGTAAGCTTAAAAGTAGCTTTTTTGGACAGTTGTTCCAGGCAAGATTTTAAAAGGCTTAAAGCATGAGAAGCCGACAATATTAAATCTGAAGCCCTACGAGTCTCTATTAGACATAACTTTCTTTATTTATAATATTATTTTTATTATTATAAGATTATTAACAATATTTCATTTTATTTAACTTTTAAAAATGAAAAAATAAAAATCACTCATCTTTTGACGCCTAGGCTCACATTAACAAGTCTTTTGTCGCCTAGACCCACATTAGTCACATCTTTTGACACCTCGCCTTTTCCACATGCGAGACACCTTCAAACATAATGTCTCAGCTCGCCTAGACCGGCTTTTTCTTGCCTTTTAGAACACTAACTCTACACAATTTGTGAGATATGCTTCTGTGGCAATGTACAATGTTTGTGTGATTAATTTGATTGTGATTTTCTTTTATAGAGAAGTAACGATAACGCATGAACATAAAATGGCTCGCTTGGAGACCTCTTATCGAATAAATGCATCTCTTCCAAAAATCGAATAGCTATATAAGTCAAGGTCTGTAGCACACATTCTTGTAATTTAGTAGTTAATGAGACGATGTGATTCCAAGTAAAATATTTTCTAACTGGCAATACAATTGTGAGTTCACTAGACACTAGAAGACTATACTGTAACATTAGAATTAAAAAGGAAAAAAAAAGTACAGAAAATGTAGGCAAAACACTTCTAACACTCAATCCTGCAAATTCCAGTTTCACTGCTCAAGACAGGCGTTCATGAAGAAGTATACGAGTCACCAGTTCCTTAGCCGGGTTTCACAAACACTAGGTTTCACAAACACTAATGCCAGCAACTGAGGATATAATCGCGGGGATCTTGATTAAGACAAGCTATCCATTTTGTCCATGGAACCAGTGCCTCATGGTGTATATCATCAGCTTTTAAAAACCGATAGTACAGCATGGCAAATGAAATGCTAAGTAGGTTCATTGTTCATTACTCGGCTTTCATCCTCAAAATCTCTTTCACTGTCCTCTGCCTAAAATATGGCATGTGATCCTACAAGAAAGAAAACACAAGTTTCAGGTCCAGTGAACATGGATTTCAGCAGAAAAGGAAGACAGCATCAGTTCATTAGAAATAAGATTTGCCACCCAAAATGAAGAGGAGGGCGGAATTCGAAAGAATTTTTAATCAGGTGGGTCCGGCGTGGGACCCACCTCATGTGAGGGTCGGTAACACTTCTGTGAACCGACCCTCTGTACATCCGGCTAAATTCAAATGAAGATAAAGGAAATAATAAATAATAAATGAGTTCGGACAACACAAAAATGAAGTGAGCAGTTACGCTTTGCATAAATAGAATCAAGTCTCAGATGGCTGATACAGTAATTGATGACTGTCCAACACAAAACAATTTGAAAGCTCCAAAAATGAACGTCATGGACCAATTCAATTCAAGAAAATCAAAATGTAGTCACAGTATCATCTTATCCGTATCTTGCAAAAAATTATAGTATCAAGACAAACTCTATGAAGCAATAAGTTTCTCCAAACACAGTGCCATTCAAGCTGCTCCAGGGACCAATTCACCTTGTCCCAGTTAATTAAGAATTGTTGTTTCCGCAACTGAGATCAAGGGTTCAAGGATTGGTACGTCCCTCCTCTCCACCAAAAAAAAAAAAGGTTCGCACCAAGGTCCCTGAAATCTTTGTGGACTGTGAACAAATATACAAATTAATTTGATTTTAACATAACAGTGCCCAGTCAACTGTTTATTAGGTGCTATCAGGTGATTAACATAGCACCATAACGAAATTTTTTAAGTTTCCCAGAAAATGATTTCCATTAACTTCCAAAGACCAATTCCTCGCACTTGCAACTCGCTTAAGATTATAGGATACAAACAAGCTTGGAGGATTCAAAGTCAGACTCTAGGGACATTAAAAAGAAAATTTTAAGATATACCTTGAAGTAAATAAACGAGGAATGGTAAAAAGGAGAGAGGTGCATCAATAAGAAAATCCCCCAGCATAAGGCTTACCTGGTTGAAACATAATCCTATATCTCTGCTATAGAAGTCAGCATATTTGATCATGAACATGCCACAGTCAAACCTGTTTGACAGAGCAGTTTTGTGTTAAGAATGAATAAGATTCAGTTTTCCCTTTATTCTTTCGGGAACAAAGAACAAAATAATCCCTTTCTCCCCTCACAGAAATGCTGAAACTAACAGGAACACTTATTTACAGCCATAACTATACCATATCTGCACAAACAATTATTTTGATAATTATTAAGAAAGTGACCAAAGTACACACAATTTTTATTCAACTTTGTGAATAACAACTTAGTATGTGATCAGTTTTTGCTGTACTAACCAAACATCTCTCTAAATTTTAAATGGGATCAAAACACTTTTCCATTTCCATCAGCTAAATGACACAGACCAAACGTGGTCTGGAAGACAAAGAAGCATAAAAGAAAGCTGATAGTGGGAGGGGAGAGAGAGAGAGAGAGAGAGAGAGAGAGAGAGAGAGAGATATACATGATGTCTTTATTAGAACATTCTTTTTTGTTATTATCTATCATTTCAGGAAAAAAGTGTTTCAATACAAGAGCTGCGCACTTACCCATTTTCCTGCTCAGGTAGGTCATCAACATATTCTTGCTCCCATGAATTGACATCAATGTCTTTTCCACTCTTCTCCTTCACTTCATCAACAAAGTATTTGGCCTGCATTTGAAACTTATATATAAGGAGCCTGCCTATGGAGCAAAACGGAATAAAATCCAACTCACAATTAAAAACGCAGATGCTTTAATAAACAAAGTTCTCCAGCAACCAGAACGCATACATGAAGCAAACTCCTTGGAAGATAAACCAATGCCCATTGTTCGGAATCTTATTGACCACCGTAAGGCAAACTTTCAAATAGAAAAACATTAGTATAGTCCAAAGATTTCCTTTAAAGCCAATTTCATCAGGTATAGTTCCCATTTTAAGAAATGTCAAATTAATTGGTTCTCCTCTTAACAGCCCTTGCTGAAAACGTGTAGATTTTCAGATAAAGCCAATTTCATCATTGAGTTCTCTGGTATCACACTAAAGAAATAGCAAATTGATTGGCTATCCTCTTAACAGCCCTTCCATTCACCATGTCTCGCTCTACAGAGAAGCAATAGATCGCCTATGCTTTATGGCTCAGAGTGTTAGGCCGTTAAAAGGGTAGGATGTCCATAAGATTAATGTAACAGAAATTAGGATGATAATATGGATGTGCGGCCATACAAAAATAGATAAGATAAATGGAGGTGCTGCCGACTGAGGATAAACTAAAAGAAGGATGACTCAGGTGGTTTGATCAGGTTTCACATCAACCTCAAGAGCTTAAAGCAAGTTATAAGAGGGAGGGGTAAATCAAAATTAACTTGGTCTTTTCTAGTTGCTAAGGACACAGATCTAGGAAGGAACAAGTGGAAAGGCGAATAAAGATTCATGCACCCAACTCCAAAGTTACTGAGAATAAGGCTCTGCTTGTTTTTGCTGTAGAACTACCTCCCTCTGCCCTCCTTTGTCCATTAAAAAAAAAGAAGAAGAAGAAGAAGAACCAAAGGTAAAAATTCAGACTGTGTTCACTTCATAATTAATAAGATAACAAGCATACCAGTACTTTCATTACTTTTGCATCAACTCCTCTGAGTGAATCAAGATACTGGAACTTTTCATCCTTTTTATTTATAACTGCTAAACACCAATGTACTTCTTTGTGGATAGGCACAAAAATCTAGATAAAAAAAGGCAAGTAAATGAGATAAAAAAAACTGTGTAATGAAAATAAGGAACATTTTTTATGGAGAAAAATAAAGAAAATTTATACTTGAAAGAGAGAACAATTATAAGAACTGACTTTATCACACTCCAATAGGCTATATCCCAGCTTTTTTTGGGTAGTCCATCTTCTAACTGATTGAAAATTGTAGCCACCTCTACCACCAATTAGCTGAGAATAAATAAATGACCCAAAGGATTCAGAACAATAAACTAAACCATCCTTAATAGAATACAACTATAACTAGTTCATATGGAAGTTCGTAGGCTGCTAGGCTGTGAAGGTACCATGAAAAAAGGCCATAAATATACAAGCATGCAGAGCACATGCAACTGATCGAATGAGACGAGGTGCAAAAAGCTTAAATATAGAAGTAACTAAGCTGACAACTAATAAGGAATTCCATAAGGTGGAAGTGCTACATATCAAAATTGGTTTGGATTATTTAATAAAGGAAAGAACTTATGATTAGCTCTTTCACCATGTTAAGGTAAGCTGCAAAGCAGTATAAGCTAAAAAAAAACATAGTAACTTAATAATATGTCCCAGCACATTAACGGTTTTTTCGATTTTTAGTGGTCCACACTTTACTTTTTCATGCATAATTCCTTATTTTCTATATTAACAAGATTATGCCATCGTAAAAGTAAATCAAAATCTCTCATCTGGAAAAATATTCAGTCAAAAAAAAAGAGGAAATTAATGGAAATCCATCCGTCATAAATGTCAGTTTGACCAAAAATGAAAGAAAGCCATTCAAATGGGGATCGAAGTATGTGCCTAAGCTGATGGTATTCACCTTCTGACCCCTAGCAGATTTGAGCAGTCATGTGAAATAAAAAATATTCTCATGTATGCTCGAATCTGAAAAAATGGATAATATCGTTCTTCAACATGATGAAATGTTTTGATGGATTATAACATTAAATATCAAATAAAAATGCCAAATTATCAACCCAATCAGGCTGATACACTACTAAATAGTAATAGCATGTGAATAAAAGGTTTCCATGAAATATTATCATGAATATTAGAGAGGAAAGGACTGAGAGCAACAAACAGACCTTCTTATAGAAGAATGTGTTAAAGAAATGACATTTCAAGAACTTCTCCGGCTCTCTTTTTTCCCTTTCTTTCAATAAATCTAGATACAAATTAATGACCTGCAAAGCAAGATGAGCGTGAAACCAGGGCAGACAAAAGTCATCACAAGCATCTGACTTAAGCTTTGTCCTGCTCACTAAAATCCTCTTCCATTTCCCTCAACACATACACACACACACAAAAGACAAAAATACCTCATCATTCAACCATGCACCTGGTTTTAAACACTGCAATATTTCTCCAGTAATATCAATATTAGAATTCTCATGACTCACCAAAACCTTTCTCCTGTATAAGTAGAGCAGCAACAAAATGCCAAAAAAAAAGAAATGAGTAGATACATAGAAATCCAATCCAATTAAAGATGACGTGCTATTACACAAAATACCTATTGGAATTTGACAAAGCCCGAGCAACCTGAGCCTCTTCCTCCACAGTAAGAGGCTTAAAACACTCCTCGGGCACATGCTGCAAATCAATGAAACCCAATGTAAGGAAATAAATAAACAGTCACACTGAGATACAGTATAATCCAGCAGATTTGCACAAAAATAACACATCCTGGAAGAAGTGATGTCAAAAATGTCACCTTCTTAGTTTCTTCCACTTTCTTCTGAGGCCTAAATAATTGAAGCCTTTGAAAGAACTTTTCCTGTAACTCTATGGCAAAACCTAAAATACCCAGCTTATCATTCCTCTTCTTTGCGGAATCATACAGCTTCCTGTGAACGGGTACCCCCAGCACATCTGGTTCCTGGTTCAACAGCCTTGAGTGCATCATATTTTCCGCGGAATCCACCTTTAAAGTCACACAACTTGCATCCGATACAACAGAAGAATCCAATGACCGATCAACCATTTTCCCTTTAAGTTCCTGTGAATTTCCCAAAACACCATTCCCCTCCTTCCACTTGCTCCTCGGAAAATCCACTACCTCCACCTCATGAACACTCAAATCCTCTGAAATATCACCTTGCCTTTCCTTCTCGTCATCAATCTCAATCACTTCTTTTTCATTCTCTCTCCCAACATACCTGAAAGTTTTCATTGCAATAATTCTTGCCTCTTCTAACTTTGATTTAAGAGTTCCATAAATATTCCCCATTTTAACAACTGAACTTTCTTCAAAACTAGAACTAGACTCAATTTTATTTTTACTTACTGAAAACCCAAATCTGTAACTCTTAACTGGGGCATGAACTTCCCTCGGAAACCTCGGTTTCGAATCTGGGTACTCAGAAATCCTCGAATTCACAGATTTTGCGGATAGGGGCCGATCAAAATCAACGGTATTTTGATTCATGGGATTCGAAAGCCTGGGCTTCTTGGAAACGTGAGTGTACGAATGATCAAATAAGGGCGAAAACAGAGCTGCGGATTTAAAATAATCGTCACCGCGCTTACGGTTGATGGTTAAAGCCCCCATTGTCGAAGGGTTAACCGAGACACAAACCCTACGGGAGAAAAAAGTCGACCCATTGAAGAATTCGCATTTTGAAGGCAAATTGGCATGAAATTTCGAATTCTCTATAAAAGGGGTTATCTTCAGTAATTGGGGATCCTCGTAAACAAAACCCTATTCAATAAATTATTAGGGTTTTGGAGCTTAACAACCCAGATGAACTTAGTGTATGTATGTGTGAAAAGCCAATTTCCTCTTACAGCCAGGACTGGGAATTCTGAAAAGGCCGATGATTACAGTTTGTAGGTACAGAAAAGAGAGTAGAAATATGGGGGAAATATTGCCTATTGGAAGGAAAGAGAGAGGAGGGAGAAGACAGGATGCTCTTTTGGAAGGATTTCTTTTTCAATTTCTTTAAAAACAAAAAACACATAAATATAGGTTATTCATTTATTGCACGGTGCGATTTTTATTTTTTTAAATTTATTTTTAATCATATATATTTTAATAAATTACTTTTTCATTGGTAACATATATTTTTAAAAAAATTTGGGTGCATTTGATTTACTATTTTCAAGTTATTTTTAATCTTCAATTTTAAAATTTACAAAATACTGAAAACGTGTTTGATATGATATTTTTGAAAATGCGGTTTCGAAAACAATATTTAATTTTTAACATAAAATTCAAAACACATTTTTTGACGTTTTAAATATTTTCAGTGAAAATTCTAAAAATATTCAAAATGTGGAAAATTGATGTTCTAATAAAATTTTATTTAAATAAAATTTAAAAGATTAATAAATAAAATTCTAAAAAATAAAAAATGAAAACTAAAAATTTTGAAAAAATAAATCTAAAATTCTAAAATATAAAATTCTAAAAAATATGATTCAATCGATTATTTACATAAGAAATCTTTAAAAATATTTAAATAAATAAAAATAAAAATTAAAGACGTGAGCTGAGAATATTTATTTTCTATGTGTTGAACTCAATATATTATTCATGTTATTTTAGTTTTGTATTGAGAATAAATATTATAAAATTTATCAACTTTTAAATGTATTTATTAGTTAATAATATATCCCGTTTGGCTCTATTATTCCTCATTAAATCATAATTTTTTTTTCTTATCAACTATACATTTTTTAATAAAATATTATTATACGTAAATTCAAAAACTTTTACTTCTTTTTTAAGCACACATTCTCTAAAAAATTACTATTCATTTCAATATAATGTGAAATAATGGGAGTCAAACTGAGGCATATTAAACATAAAATTATTCTATTTTAATTGAATATAAAAGTGTCATAAAATAATTTTTCAAAATTTCAAACCAAACATGTTTTCTAGTTTTCTGTTCTAGTAAATAATTTTTCAAAACGACAAACCAAACACGTTTTTTACAATCTCAAAACAATCCCTAAAAAATATTGAGAATGAATTCAAAATTGAAAACTAAAATACAAACCAAATAGACCGAATGAATTCAAAATTGAAAACTAAAATACAAACCAAATAGACCCTCACTTTCCACAAAAATAATTCTCACAAATCAACACACACAAAAGCTATATAGATTTTCGTCAAAGTCGACTTTAATTTTAAAATACAAATCCATAATTACTATACATTTATTACCCACATACATTTCTCTCATTAAAATATATTTAGAGCATTTTCAATAAACTCTTTATTTTAAAGGAGCATTGGAGAAATTTTGGGTAATTATACGTCACAATTTTTGTTAACATGACAATTTAGTTGTAATAAATATCTCTAATCTTTGCTCATTTTTTCACATATATCTTCAATTTTTCAAATTTATACATCTAGTCTGCATTGATAGTTTTCATCAAAACATTTGTTAGGAGAACGTAAATAAACTTATTTGTCTCTCATATTTTAAATAAGCTAAATGATTATAAATATAAAAGTATTTTTCAGTACACATCAATAAAATATTTAAACAAAAATTATCATTCGAGACAAGACATGCAAATTTCCTAAATAACTAATTATAAGAATTTCACGAAACGAAATTAAAGATATAAATGCAAAAAGAATAACATTACAATTAAAACATGGTGTATATAGTTAATAAAAATTATAGTGTGAATATAATTATTCTAATTTTTTTTTTTATACACTCCAACAAAACGTGCCTTTGATAAAGGGTCGCCCTACTCAAACTAGTTTTATCCCTAGAGAGCACCCTCAGGAAAATTTATCATTGTTCTAGAAGTGATTCATTCTATGAAGAAGAATCAAGGAAATAAGGCTTTCATTGTATTCAAAGTTGGATCCAAAATTGAAGGGTTAGTGTGAGCTCATGCGGTTATGCACCCTTTGAATAGGAATCCGTTTTCTGAAAGATCTTGATCTAAAATGCGAATGCTCATATATTGAACTTTGAAATGTGCCTAAAGTTCAAAGTACCTTAAAAATAATATATCAGCATCAAGAATTAATACAATTCACATGGTTCCTCATAAATACAACTTCGCATGCTGAACTTGAATATTGGGACAAAAAAATTTGGTCGAAAGGGGTGTGGGGGAGTACGATATGAAACTTTTTTTACACAGTAATCAGACTTCTCTTTGCCCCTAGCAATTGTAGGCAGCTAAACCAATCGCAATCTCGACGATCTGTTGGCATACTCTTGAACCGATGCCCCAAACAGCGAGGGCCTCTCGAGTAAACTAGACGGGCTATAAACTCCTTTGCCCATCCTGTAAAAACTTAACAACGAAAAAATGCAGTTCATAAGATAATAAAGTGATAGACAACAAGCATTTCATTTGCAGCTTTTGGAGCATGGTTTGGCTAAGCTCAAAAAGTTCAATTATGAGTAGTAAGTTCTAATATAAATATTTTTTGTGACTGATAATAATAAAGTGACAAAGTGAGCAATTGACCGTCTTAAATTATCAACACCCTATCGCAATCTATAACAGTCGATGTTCCGTGAACAACAATAATAATCGTACAATCATTTATAGAAATAAAAACAAGACTAATGAAAAGTGGTGGGAACCTAAAATATCGAGTATTTCAGGTTTTGCTGATTTGACCTCTTTCAACTGGCAGCGTTCAAGATTCTAGAATGATACTAGAGAAAACGAAGAGACATTAATCAACAAAAAAGAAAGGGATTCAATTGTTACGATAACGACTAAAATTTAACATGATTTGTATAACTAGGCTTTCACAATTTGTTTAACATGATTAAGAGTTATGTTTGATTAGCTTAGGAAGTTGTGCATTATCATTCCTTTAAAGCTAGAAGTTCGTATAGTAGTTGAAGAGCTTTCTTAAACTCCCTTTCGATCTAATCCCAATACTCGAATTTCAAATTCACGAGTCTTGATTATCAACTTCCGATATTCTTAGAATCAACATAACTTTGGCATGTTATTCTTCATTTGCGTTATTTCAATGCATCAGAACGGAAATGAATTTTGAACCAACATAAAGTGTGGAAGATGAAAAACAGAAGCAAAAACCAAATACACCCTTGATATTATTTTCACATAGCGCAAATAAGTGATATGTACATATGTTGTCTCTCTTCTACTACAAACTTACTGCAATGAAATGAATATTTTGACTTGATAGTACAGAACTCGCAATCTACAAAATACTTGTGATGCAGGATTCGATCTGATATATCGAATAGAGCCACGTAAAATTTGATTTGAAATCCTCGATAGATTCACGAGGCAAAAGTATAATTTCGCCCTGATGCCATCTGAAACAAGAAATTTCATAAACGGAGAATTAGCCGAGTTTAAAAAGTTTACGTAAACTGAATAAGTTACTTTCTTTGACGGTATGATAGGAATTATTTTCAAATGAAGTCACTTTTTTTTTTTCGGAAAGTGTATTAGAGCTTAGACAGACATGCTCTTATACTTTATAGTTCCTTCAATACCATATTTCATTTACCTCATGAAGCATCAAATAAGTTGCACAACAGCAGCTATTCGCAAGGCCCCGTCTTGCAGAAGATCCCCGAGCTCGTCGAATAACAAAGCTGTTCGCCAACCCCATCCCTTGGGCGCTTTTGGTAGAAGTGTTCCTGTTTGTTTAAAGCTCCCAAACACCATTACTTCTCTTTTCGATGGACAGATCAACTGAAAATATAGGAACAAACACATTGGCCTCACAACAAATAATGCAATATACTTGTGGTGAATAGTTAAGAGTTAGTAAGTTCACCTGATATCTAGCGGTAACCTTCTCACGAGAATCCACATACATATGGACCTGAAATTAAGGAAAACGGGAGAGGTAGAAATTTAATGAATCATGGACAAGCATTATTAGTTCAATTTTCACAGCAAAGAAATAGAAGGAAAAAGTCAGCAGATCTTTTGGCAGTCCAAAACTCATTAGGCTTACCCGTTGAAAAGGTAAACATGAATATAAAACAGAACATCCTCTAATATGAAACCAAAAATAAAAAATAAAAAATCCACGTCTCAATAGGCCAAAAGAATGTTGACCTTTCTAAGTGGATCACTGATCTCTGCCTTCCTCCTGTGGAGAAACAGACCTGGGGGACAGATACTAATATGAATTACACCATTCAAAGACAGTAACACAATTTTTGAAGACAATTTTAGTATGATTTGAAGTTTTCCGAAAGTACCAAGAGTACGGCGCCCTTGAGGATCTTCATCACTAAAAGCGTGAACACTAACCTAAACGATGCAAGAATCCAAAAATCAGAATTGTCTGATACCAATAGAAAGAAAGGATAAAAGGCTCTTCAATATCAACAGGAAAAAGGAAAGAAAATAGATTGGGTTAGTATTCTAGAACCTTCCACAAGGAACCAGCATAAAATACTTCTGGAGAGTGCTTAACTTGGCCATCACTGAGCCTGTGCACATCCTGAAACTCGACCCTGAAAAACAAGTGGAGGTCAAAATTATACAAGGGTTCTGTACATTGATTTCAGCAATTGATAAACATCAAGTTAGAGAAAATAGCAGCTGGGTCTACAGCATTACATCTTTCCAAGCATAACTTTCACCCACTTGGAATAAACCCTCAAGTGGTTATAAAAAGAAATTCAGCAATTTTCTTTCCGTTCTAAAACATACATTTTATCTCTCTTTCAGAGAGAAAAGTGACTAATCAAGTGAAATGATTGAAATTTACCAAGTGGCCAGTAGTTTAACCTAAATCATAGGTTTTAAAGCATATATGTCAATGGCAACTATAGAAGAGAAGATGACTTACGCAAATCGGAAAGGAGGGAAGTGACTCAACGGTGTCTTCAGATCTAATGATATAGAACTATTAGCATTCTCCCACTCAATTCCAATGGCGTGCTCAGATGAGTCCATCATTTGCACAGGAATACCACCAGTACTTTGCCCACTTACCAAGGATCCTGACAGTCTTCTTTGCTGATCTGTCTCGTACTCTCGTTCCATTTGATCCCCTAGAATGCTAGATGCATTATTTGCTCCCTGACTGAGCCCAACCAAAGCCGTCAATCCATCACCAGAAAAGTCCCCATTGTTGTCACCTCTATTCTCTGGGTCATCATTACCAAGAGATTGCTGACTGTGCCGGTTGCCCATACCAAATGGTACACGAGAAAAGACGTAACGCGTTGGAGGCCAAGCAGCTGCAGGCACAAATGTAGTTCCACGTCCAATACCAGCTAGCCCATCATTAGGCCCCCTGACATGTACCCTTACGGGCCTAAAAGGGCCATTTCTTTCTCCTTGGGCAGAATTAGTTACATACACATGACCTACATCATTGGATAAATTACCGTGGTCGTGCTCTTGTGTGTAGTATCCACTTGCAGTAACTCCACGTGAATATCCAAATGGCTGTCTGCACGTGCATGCCATACTCCTAAGCCAGCAATTTTTGCACGTATCTCCACCAATTTCTTGCACCCGCTGGCTTAAGAGCATCTACAATATGCATGCAATTTACAAAGAGAAAATAAATATAAGGTATATATAGAAGATTGAAATTATGTAAATTTAAGTGTTGGAAGTTCAAGACTTATGATGCGGACGGATCTGCAAGAAATAATTCAACAACTTTATCAACGATATTTAATATTTCACATTACAAAAATTGTTAGGGACATTAGACATATTTCTGCATTAATCCAAATCATGAAATAAGATTGAAGCCAACTCCTTAGTTTGCAATAAACAAATAACCACCAAGGAAGAACTTTGCTCATCATCCACTGAGCATGAATAGTAGGAAAAACACGAAGTATACGTGAATTCAGTTACGCACCTGCAACCACAAACCATCGTTCACAGCTTTGCAAGGGAAACCTATTTCTTCAAGTCGTTTTCTCACATTCAAGAACGCCTCAAAGGACATGTTACAATATAAAAGAGAGCCTCCTTCAAAAATGTTCACAAAAGCATCATAATCTTCCCTGCTCACCCCACATTGCCGTTTTAGACAAGTTTTCACCTCTCTTCGACCCACAATCCTACCACCCCATGACAGGGGCTGCATGTTGCATCTTCCCCATTCATTGGGTATCAGCATATTACAAGAAGAGTTCATTGACATGCAGTGTATTTGATCTCCTGGAGGCCAACAGTTGTTCAATTGGTAGCTAGAATCTTCATCAGATGGCCCTTCCATGGTTAAACCATTGTCCATCGATCCATTCATGCCAACGCCGATTGACATATTTAGATAAGAACATGAGGTGCTAACTTCATCTGCATACACTTTGTTACTCGCTGAAGGTCGTTCAGTGTTGCTTTGGTATCTTGACTCCAAGTTTGATTGACTGCATGCTGACTTTTGTACCTGTTGCTTACAGTTGGCAACATCAGAATGGGAATCCACGACACAGTCCACCAGCTCAACCAAGATATTATGAGCAGTATACTGGCTTTCAACTTCATCTTTTAATTTTCTTAACCCTTCAGATTCCAGCATGTCTTTAGGGCACCCATCAACCAAATGGTTTCCCTTCTCTTTGGAAGAATCAGAATGAGTACTTGTTACCGCATCAGAATTTGAACTTTCTTGCCCATGGTGTCCTGTCTTGCAGAGATTACCTTTTGCAAGAAGAGTGTATAATGCCAGCTCAAACCTTTCCAAATACAAAGAAAAGAGGTTTTAAAAAATTATCAGCTTCAGAATTATCAGCAGTTGTTATAGTAAAAGAGACAAATTAAAGGCATCTGTCTTTCCTCACCGTTTCTCTTCACTGGGCACCCATAATTCATCTGACGTGAGCAAAGCATGTAAAGTTTGAGGGGAAAGTTTTGGAAGCACCTAATATTTATTAAAGGTTAGATGCAGCATATGAACATCTTAATAAGGAAAAAATGTGTATATCTTGTTACCACAGCCAGAGGACAAAAGGAACAACCGTCAAAGTTCATATAAAATACTTTCAAAATATTTTCAATACTCACCTCTTTCAATTCCCTAGCACCACTTTGACAGAGGTATCCCCAGCAAGCATTTCTAACTCGCTCTCCATGTACACCATAATCTTGGTTCTCAGCAAATACCTAAATGAGAATGGGTATGAATACATAATGAATGGATTGTGTCCAATGAATAGTGAATGCTATGATTTTTAAAATTTTAGACCTGATACGCTAAGAAGTTTGAAGTCCATAATTCAGATATTATGAAATCCGTACAAATTGCGCATAAATCCTGCACAAGAAAGATATCAAAGATGTAATTAAATGGATTGGGAGCAAATTGATAGTCAAGCAAAATTCAGGACACAAGGCTTCACAATTGCTTGAACACAGAAACTTTGAAAAGTGAAGTGATCTAGTTCATATAGTCTTTGAGATTTTTTGGGTCAATATTTGGGTTGGAGGTAATCTTTAATTTGGTGTGACAAAAATCATTCTTGAATGCTGAACATTACCGTTAAATTATCATATAAAATTTCCTCGAAATTAACTCTTGGCAACATGCAAAACATCATAACTTTAGTCGTTGACAACATAACTCATTCTCCAAACATCCTACGGAACCAGGAGATTTTTAGCATTCGAATAAAATCCCAAGCCAACTGACTCAAGAATAATTGATGAAAACTTCATTCCTGAGCCAATGGGCATTAATAAATCAAAATGGCACAACTAAAGAACCTCACTATAAAACTAAAAGGACTTATGTAAGTAATATCCTTCGTGATGAAGCATCTTACATTCATCAAAGTTCAGAAACAGGAAAAATGAATATTAGCTAGAATTGAGAGCGGAGGAGAAGAACCTGTCCATTTCACTGGAGTGGTAAGTGCAAAAATTTTTGTTACATAAACTGAATCTCTAACCAGCAATAATGATTTTAATAGGAGGTGGGTAGTTATGGTTAGCACTAAATACCTGAAGATCAAGAAAAGATGCAACAGCCAGAACACGAAATGCATTATTCTCGTTAAGCTTAGGATGGTGTCCATAGAGATATGCCAAGGCTATTGACATTGCTTCCCCATCCACATTAGTATCATCCACGTGCAAGGTCAGAACAGGAGCGTTGGCTTCTTTCCAAGGGCCCTGAAGCATGTTTCTGCAGATTATCATAGACAAATGTTAAAATCTAATGCTTAAGTTAAAAGAAAAATAGACATAACACATGGCACTATCACGTGACTACAACTATCTATATCAAGTGTCTCTTTTTATATAGCACATGTTGTTCATGAATCTCTTCACTCTTTTTCTTTCTAATTTTCTGAATTTTACATAGCAAAGAAAAATTACAAAACTGTCATTATTTAATTATCTGCAGTAACCCATTAACTGATAATGCAACTAGCTTTAATTTTCTACAATGCATTGGAGCAGGTGATCAATAAAACAAGACTGTAAACTCAGTTCAAATTCATTCCATTAAACAAGACAACAACAAAAATGTTACCTGTCTTTTCAAGTGCCAATTCTATGGTATTTATACAACTAGTAAATTAGCAAAACCTAACAAGCAACGTTCTTCAGAACCCAAAAACTACATTCAACAGGTCGCAGAGAAGAATCTCAATTTCTCATAAACTGATCACTAAATAATTTAAGAGAAAAACCTACTTTCTCATAAACTAATCACCAAACAATTAATGTCTCTTAGTCATTCTCCATTGCATTAAAAAACACAACATAAACTATAATAAAAGAATATAAAACAAAAAAACAATATCTGACAATCTCTCAGGGCCACAGAAGAGCATATATTAGCATAAGTTTCAAACCAAGTCCAGTTAAGCAAATGGCATGTACCCATAGAACCTCATACATTACAGTGTAACTATTAGCTTGTTCAAACAAGTATTTTAAAAGCGAAAATCCTAGAGGAAAAAAAAAGAGTAAAGCCATGTAGCACCACCACCAATCTATGTGGCAACTTAGGGGCATTGCATGATAAGTCCATTAAAATTGGTCACATGCTCTTCTATTTCATTGGAAATGTTATTTAATGACATTGTATTGCCACATACACTGGTGTTGTAAACTCGTGGTGCTCCATAACGTTATTCAAAAAAAAAAAAAAAAAGCCATTCTCAAAACCTCTTAATCTAATACTTACAATTTACAAAAGAACCTTAAAAATAAGGAAAACGCTTGTTAAATATCACCATTTAAAGATTCTTTCACGTATTGGTTAGTTGGCAAAAAGAAAGTAGGGGAATTTTATTTTTTCAGTTGGTTGGTGAAATTTTGACTCAATCATATCCCTCCAAGTCATCTATTGATAAACAAATCTATAAGTTGCCATGTACATTTAGTACAACCATAAAAATAATTTAATGAAGAAATGATCAACTGCTTTTACATAAAATTGAAAATCAGCAGTATCGGAGTGCAAATAAGGTACCAAATTCGTCATGTGAGAGTAATTCACTATGATCCACTAACTGAAATAAAAATCCATGACGTAACTAAAAAACTATTACCAAATCCTCCAATTGTAGAAACTTCGTGGAAACACATTAGCACAAACAAAATTAACTAAACAATCAGAAATAAACAAAAATGGGAATATTACACTTTAACAAAATTGGTATCGTTACCGTAATTTTAAAAATATAGCATAGTTTGCAGAGTAATTTCTTTTTAATTTGACAATTTTTAAGAAAAAAATTCATAAGAAATTCCCGATGAAATCTACTTTTCCAAGAAAACTATATCTCTCGAGAGCTTGACGGAAGAGAACAAACCGGAAGTAAGAGCTCCGGGATAGGATGAGGCGATGGAGGTGGTAGACTGAGCCCATGGCGTGTACGATGACATCGGAGAATGCACCATTATTGAATCCCTCCAATTGGATGTGGTCACACAGTGAAGTTAGGTTACAATCCAGTTGCGCCCTCAGCTCCGACCCGCACCTGTCTTCGTTGCTGATATTGTTGTCAGAATGCGACGGTTCTTTCGTCAATTCAACCGGATCGCTGCCCTCCCCTCCGCTGTACCGGCGGGGGTTGTGATGTTGACTGACCCTGTAGTGTTGCGGTTGCGCCGCCGGCGTAGGTGGGGCTTCCATCGTACATACATACAGTGTGAATGTGTTTACAGGTGAAGTGATTATGGGGAACTTTGAAGGATATATAATGGAGATTCTGGAAATGGGGATGCAGAAACTGGAAAGAAAGGAACACTTGCGATGAAGCCCCTTGAATTATGGGTTTTGAGACATTCAACCACTCATCTTTTTTTCTTTTTTTTTCTTTATATAAGTCACGTTTTAATAATAATGAAAAAATAAATAAATAAAAACTTATCTCATCCAAATATGTGGACTACACTTCTAGCTTTTGGACATAATGTATGTCATGAAGTATCCAACATACTCATCATCAATATTAGAAGGAGATTTTGTAAAATTATTATGTCGTCAAATTTCGACTAGTGTCACTTCTACCTTAAACTCGTGTTGCATTTGGGAGAATTTATAAGCTATAATTGTCGAGCATGATGCTTTGGTGCTTGACTAGCTCAACGTAGATAGTGCTTTTTTTGAATTTTGCAGGAATGGCTCATTTGGCATCATTTCTCTAAAATCTCATTTCTCTAAAATTATTTTTAATCACACATTTTACGAAATTCACAACTTTTCTCACCTTTCAACTGTACATTCTCCAAAAATCATTTTTCACTTGAAAAAATATTGTACCAAATAAGCTTTTAACATAATTTCTTAAACCAATTATTTCTCTACAATCTTTAGCCACTTTAGACTTCTATTTCTAAAATGGTCCATCAAGAGAATCTCAATCTCAATTTGACTTAATTTTCCAAAAATCCTAAATGTGAATTTTTAGAAATAGCCACATTCCTTTTTAAATTGCCCATTTGCAATTATTTGCAATTTCAATCTAGTAATAAGAAATTCCTATGGAGCTAAACATTAAATTCAACAAAGTTGAAATTGCTAAGGAGGAAAGAAGTATGACTTCTGGGAGACGGTTTGTTACAATGTCCAATTGTCTTATTCAACGTATCGAATATAAATATTTTTGATTGAAAAAGTCGCATTCGACAATTTAAACTATACAATTAGTCACCCAATCTATGATTGTCATTTAACTTAATTCTCAACATATTTTCTTGACAACACCATCTTCATGCTTTTATGTGACATTGTTTTCAGATGTGATTTATCTATTTAGTTGTTAAAAGACATTTTTTTAAATTTAACTAACCAACGTAAATTTAAATATCTAATATTGAAAAGAAAAATAAAGAAAATCCCTCCACCCTTATCCTAATATTCTCCAAAGAATTATATATTTTGTAGCACAATTAGTATTATAACACCAGTTTAGATTATCACAATAATAAGTCATATTAAATGTGACTCACTTCCCTCTTTTAAGGTTTTATGATCCACACCTATCACTTTTTAGAAAACATCGTTGTTTAGATTATCACAATGATAAGTCAAGCTCCCCCAACTAGACTCGCTTGAAGTGCGATGTTAATTGTTAAATGGGATAAAATTTGTCCATGAAGACCAAAAATGTCACAAATCATACAACTAGGAACTATATTGTCAAGAAAATAGATTGAGAACTGAATTAAAATAAATTGTATAGAACAAGGTCGAATAGTGCAATTGCTCCCAAACAAAAATCTCTCTGTTGTACAGCCAGAGTCGGATAAAATCTATAGCAACTACAGTTTCGTCAAAACACGCTTTTCAAGTATCCCATAACTCTTCGTACCCATTCCCCTCGCCACTCTCCGCAGCGCCGTCGGCCGTCAACTCTCTCGGCAGCCGTTTTATTCCAAAGAACTCTGTTTCTTTATCTATACATAATTCCCAATCTCCACGTGATGGTCCCAACAGAATAACTAACGATTTCTTTTTCTATTGAAGTTTTGATTGTGCCTTCAATTATATTAGTATATTTATGTTTTCTATCCTGTATGTATGTAGACTAGTTACTCAATTTCTCTCTGCTTGTACATTTGGAAGGTTCAATCTTAGATGACTGACCGCTCAATGTTTTCATTAACAGAGGTTACGAGCAACAGCTCAATTGTTCAAGAATGAGGACCCTCCTGATTAACCGAGGTCAATTGTTTTAAAAATGTTTTCTATTTTGTTTTTACTGTTAACTAACTTCATTTTATGAGAACAGATCGTAAAGATATTGAATTTGTTGCCTTCTGTTTAATATTTCTGCTTTCTTGGGGGTGGGAAATATGAAATTCTTGTATTTTTATCAGGTTAGTTGCTTCCATTTTGTTCTTTATATCAGTATAGTTTAAGTTTCTCTCTGCTTTAATATGTTGCTACAGGGTTAATATATCACTCCCAGCTAAAATCCATTCACCTACATAAGTTTTGTAAGAGATTCGCGTTTTCAAGTAATGGACTCTCCGTTGTGGTAAAGGGGTCTGTTTCTTTTGTTAATACCGGAAATAAAAATCTGTCTGATGAGGGAGAGAGGGCCTTTTCTTATGCTAATGCTGAGTGTGTCAAAGTTCAAGAAGATGTGAAGGTGCTAGACAAGGGGTCGATAATGTGATTCAAATTCTAGAGAGTGGTCCTTGGGGACCTTCCATAGAGAAATCTTTATCTTTGTGTGATGATAAACCCTCCACAGATAATGTCATTGGAGTCTTGAGGATGTTGAAGGATGTTGATTTAGCTATAAACTATTTTACATGGGTTGAGAGGATAACTTATCAAGTGCACCGTCTGGAAGCATACAATTCGCTTCTCATGGTAATTGCCATGAGTAAGAAACTTTTGAACACGTTTTGGCAGAAACGAACCTTGCTGGATCTGGTCTGTCTTTTGAAACTTGTTTGGAGCTAGTGTTCAGCTTTGTTAAAAGTCAAAGATTGAAAGAAGCCTTTGATCTTATCCAAACCATGAGAAAGTTTAAATTCTCTCCCGACATTTTCTGCTTACACAACTCTTATAGGTGCAATGTCTGCAGTTCATAAGCCCGATATACCAGATCTCATGCTAACCCTCTTTAATCAGATGCAGGAATTAGGCTATGAAGTTTGTGTACATTTGTTCATGACTTTGGTTCTTGTATTTGCCTGAGAGGGCCGGGTTGATGCTGCTCTCTCCCTGCTATATGTGATGAAGAGCAATTCCTTTGATGCCGACATTGTTCTCTACAACGTATGTATTGATTTCTTTGGCAAGGTTGGCAAGGTGGACATGGCTTGGAAGTTCTTTCACGAGATGCAATCCCACGGCCTCACATCTGGTGACACGACATATACTAACATGATCAGAGTACTCTGCAAAGGTAATGGACTGGATGAAGCTGTTGAGTTGTTTGAGCATATGGAGCGGGATAGGACTGTTCCCTGTGCATATGCTTATAGCACAATGATCATGGCTTATGGATCTTCTGGAAAGTTTGATGAAGCCTATAATTTGCTAGATAGG